>VUQS01023820.1:24203-47540 GCA_015108495.1 Heterochromis multidens | reverse complement strand
TTCTTTTCTGGGGCGGTCCTCATGTGAGCCAGTTTCGTCGTAGCGCTTGATGGTTTTTGCGACTGCACTTCGGGACACATTCAAAGTTTTTGCAATTTTCCAGACTGACTGACCTTCAGTTCTAAAAGTAATGATGGGCTGTCGTTTCTCTTTACTTAGCTGATTGGTTCTTGCCATAATATGAATTCTAACAGTTGTCAAATAGGGCTGTCAGCTGTGTACCAACCTGACTTCTGCACAGCACAACTGATGGTCCCAACCCCATTAAGAAGGCAAGAAATTCCACAAATGAACCCTGACAAGACACACCTGTGCAGTGACAACCATTTCAGGTGACTACCTCATGAAGCTCATTGAGAGAAGGCCAAGAGTGTGCAAAGCAGTGATCAAAGCAAAGGGTGGCTATTTTGAAGAATCCAAGATATAAAACATGTTTTGGGTTATTTCACACTTTTTTGTTTACTACATAATTCCATATGTGTTCATTCATAGTTTTGATGCCTTCGGTAAGAATCTACAATGTAAATAGTCATGAAAATAAAGAAAAAAACATTGAATGGGAAGGTGTGTCCAAACTTTTGACTGGTAGTGTATGTTTGGATGTGTTTCAATAAACCGCTGCATCTATTTCGCATTTTCTTAACAAACTACAAAGAAATGAGAGGTGGCTCAAGACTTTGCACAGTACTGTACATCCAAATACTCTACTTACAGATGCTGGATTATAAACTCTGATGTAGCTGACCACTGTGTCTGATTTCTAAGCTTATAACCAGCTAATTACTCACCAATTTTATCATCCTTCTTCCTCCTTTTTGGTGCAGGCTTTTCCTCCGTTACACTCTGATCTCCATTCTCTTGCTGCTCCTCTGTTTTCTCTGCATGTTTCCTCTTTTTTCTTCTCTTCTTCTTTGTCTTACTACGTGGTGGAGCTTCTTCTGTGTCTTCATCACTGTCCTGCTGATGGCTGTCGCTCTTCCACTCTGGTACTGATCCCAGAGTCTTCAGTGTCCGCATCAGGCTGCTTTTACCCACAACCTTGGGCTAATCAAGAGAATTACAGTAGGTAGTTAACTTAAAAAAAAAAAAACGAGTAGAGACAGTTTAATATCAAAACAGTGTCATTCACTGTCTGCAAGAAGATTTTTCTCCAGAAGGAAAAGGCAAGTTTTACTTCAAAGCTAAAGAAACACTCATCATGTACCTTCACATGGACACCGCTGCTTGTCTTCTTGGTGTTACTGAGGACAGTTTTACTCAAGACTTGAGCCTCTTGTTCATCATTCCAGTCTTCATCCTCATTAAACATGTTTCTGTGAGTCCTGTTAGAAAAATGCACACCTATGTAACCTCTGCTGGAGCTGAGAAACCCGCGCAAGGGGCACTTTTTTGCTATCAGAGAGCTAACCAAAACCCTGCATGATGTCTGTGAGCTCACTCTTCTCATTCAAATACTCACGAGTTTGCTTCTCAGGCAGCAAAACGAGTTGATTCACGTGTCAGACGCCGTCTTTCCGGTGTTTCATGAAGCGATTTTAGTTAATGAACATGTAACTACACTTAATACCTGCAGAAAATTATTCTCAAGCAAAAGCCACGTTGGTTTGGTGTCATGCGCGTCAAGGAAGCAAAACAGAACTCCGGGCGCTCATAACTGACGTAGGCACACCGGAGATATCTGGGAAATGGCGTTTTTCGTGATGATATTTAAAAACATTCAGCTTCTGTTATTTTTAAGGATTTTAAGTGACATTATTTTTGAAGAAGAAGACGAAGAAGGATATATTGTTATTATTATTATCTACAATGTATCTCTTCAACCACCACAACAAATAAAAGATAGATTAATCCCAAATAAATAAAATAAAAATGCAATGCTGCAACAGTTTCAATCGTTTTCGAGAAAAAAAAGTTTTACAAAGCATCCTTCCTTCCTTCCAAACGTGTCTCTGAATAATCTAGATTAACAGTGTTTTTATAAGGATATTACAGCATCTTCTCACAATGAAAATCCAACCTTGAATAGAACTGATGTAAACACATGCATCGACTTCAGTAAACCTACGTATCAAATACACAATATATTTGTTGCATAATCTGCAATATATTCTGCATGTAATTAAGACACACAAGGTTTAATAAATTCACAAAAAAGATTTGTTTTTTTTACTTTTTTAATGTTTTATCGAACTTTTTTCTTTACTTTTAAAACTTGAAACTTTGCACTTGAGTTGATGTTTTATTTATCAACTCGAAGGAGGGGATGACTCCCAGCCTATTGAGGCCATTTTTTTTATTCTTAATCACTCATAATTAAAAACTTCATGCATCATGTTACATAACATAACATAACACCATAATAAGACGTAAACCGTGCTGTGTTTAAGGGTGTACCCAACAAACAAAACAAAAATGAAAACCAAACATGGTATCTTAGTAAGTAGTTCTATTGTGGTTATGATTAGCCAAAGGAAGTTCAAAAAGGGACCCCAGACCTTTTCAAATCTTTTTTTTTTTTCAGTCCTTCAGTATATATTCTAGTTTAAGGTCTGACATCAGTTGTCTTAGTGTGTAGTGTGTAACATTAGGCCTGTGATTAACATGTTATAGCCTACATGTAGTAACATGTTGGCATTTATTGTAATCCTGACCTGAGCTGCGTATTTTAGATGTTTATACACATTAAATGTAATTATTTAAAGAAAACAAAAATCATGACCTAAGGGGGTGAATTTTGAGTCGTTGTAATTCTCCGTGCCGCCTGTAGGAGGCGCGCCCTCTCTCCTCTTCCTGCACGTACGTACGGGTGTGGACGCACAACGCTCTGTGTGCTGGAGACGACACCGCGGCTCGTAACTTCTCCTCTGTACAGCTACAATACACCGCAACAAGCGAATATATCCGGTAAGTTTAAAGACATGGAGGTACATTTATTTTTAGTTTGACCCGTTTAAACTACTAAATGATGGTTTGATGGAAATCCTCAGTCAGTCACCGTCAAATGTCCCCGCGGCAGAAGAGATAGTTAGCTTGTTAGCACAGACCAGCTTGTGTTTCATTTCACCAAGTAGAGGATCCAGGTTTATAGTGAGGAGCTAACCGAGACATTTCCCTTCCATATGGTGCAGTGAAAGCAACCGCTGTTGCTGCCAGGAGCTGAAGAACAAGGCGGCTGAGTAAAGTGAGCTTTCACCCACTGTGTTAGCCGCATAGCCAGGCAGCTAATCAGGCAAATGTTAACTAACTGCACGGAGCAGGAACCCCGGTAAACTGTGTGGATTTGAAGTGGTCATTCATTGATGTAAACTGTGATCCCAGTCATTGGTTAGTGCCAGTCTGATAATACTCTAAACTGGAAAGGGAAAGGGTTTTTGTTATAAATGACTGAAGTGGTTGATTTACTATCCGTATATTAGTCTGTTACCTGTGTATTAAGGGAGTACAGACTTCAGTATGACTCTGGTGTACAGGGCTATTTTTTCATACTGCTACATTTTGTGAGTCACAGTGCTGTAAACAGCATACCCACCCTGTATTACTCAGGTGGAGATTACTCAACGCTAGGCTGCCTTGTTTCTAGGCTTTCTCCTTTTTAGGTTTGTACAGCAGATTTTAAAAAAGAAAAAGAAAGTATTTTAACCAAGTAACTTTCCATTTTATGTCTTCTTTTTTAGGGTTGTGTGACTGCTGCTGAGCCTCTTTGATTGTGATCCACACTGTCCCAAATGAGGGACTGATGCTGGCCAGGACGTGCCTGAACCCCTCGGGTTGCTGCTCTTGCCTGTCCCAGTTTAGTTCTGCATCTGCTCCCACGGGTGCATCCTAGGAGAGAACGAATACACCAGCCAAAATGGATGATATCTTCACGCAGTGCCGGGAAGGCAATGCAGTGGCAGTTCGCTTATGGCTGGACAACACAGAGAATGACCTCAATCAAGGGTGAGCTGCAGTTTTTTTTTTGTTTTTTTTTTTTATGTCCAGAATTTATAAATCACTTGTATCCATAGTAGTTCAAATGGAAGTTGGAAGGGTTTGAGCACAGGAATCCTAAATCAGAATTTAATTTACATCCCTAAGCAGCTGTGCCTTTTTGCTTGAGACTTGCTAAAACATGAATTTGTGATTCCAGATGGCGTGGATTAAAATGTCAAAGAAATATGGAGTGTTTTTATTTCAAATGTTTTATTCTTAAACCTCTTCTGTGGTGCAGACTAAGAGCCCGCCTTTTCAGTCCCCCCCGTGAGATTGTGGACTGCCGTTGAACTCATTTCCTTGTGGGCGCATGTTTATGTCCAGAATGCCAGCAGAGTAAATCAAAAGCATGATGTTGGACAGGAAGCATGCTGCGATGGTATAGTTAGTCACAGCAGTTCAAATCAGGCTCCGCAGATCCTGGACACAACTTGGTTTTGGATTTGGATGCAGAAAATACTGTAGGTTTCTTTACTTCTGGCATGACACGGTTTTTACACAGCATTTCTGTCTGATAGTTGCTGCTTTTATCCTAAGCTGACTACATTGGGAAAAACTTGGCAGTCCAGTCTGGATGGCCACCCACGAATCTTGTCTTTTAAAGATTTCTTTCCCAGATTTAGACTACTGGCATTTGTTTTCAAAGCAAACAAAGAAATAATAAACGAGTCCATTTAATTATGTTCACTGTGTAACTTGGAGCTTCTCCCTTTTTTTTTTTTCCCCCCCTCTGTTTTAGTGGATTTCTGGTTAGTAGGCTGAGCACATTGACACCCAGGGAGAGTGTTTTTTATAGTGACAGTTATTTATTTCCAGATGACATTGTTGTCAAGCTTTCAGGATGTTGGCAGTACTATGAAAACGGAAGAGCTTATTTTGGATGAATGGTCATCCTCTTGTTTGACATGAGTGATTCATGGGTGTAAGCAGGAAAACATTTAGTAACTGACATAAAAAAGATCATTGTTTTGATACCTTCAGAGGCACAGGAATGTCTCTAGAAACATTTAATTCTGTTACATGTTGTTATTTAATCATCTGGGGGTTTTTTTCTCCCTTATTTGGCACCTTTTTGCTCTAAATATAAAAGAGGGACTCATACATTTATATCACAACTTTAAAAAAAATAGCTATATTCTAAAAATAGATGCAAAAAAAAAAGTTTTGTGCAGAATTTTTTTTTCTTCTTTTTGGCTTCCTGCTTGCTTTGTTTTTTCCTTTTATTTAAGTGTCCACTTCTTGTGAGTCTGTCTGATTACACTGAGCCAGTGTGGGTTCATGCATGCGACTTGCCCATTAGTTGATTACATGTCAAGTTCCCTTTTCCTGTCGATGTATCTCCTTCAGTGTGTAAGACACTACAGAACATCTAAGCCTTCCTTTTCTGTGTTTTAGTAAACTCACTGTGCTCTGGTCTGTCAGACCCCTCACTGTAATATTTTCTGTGCTCTGCAGTGACGGTGTGTTTACACTGATGTAACTCCTAGATGAAGAGTAGTAGCGGAATGCTGAATCTCCTTACAAGGAGTAACACATGGGCCTCAAGGGAAGCTTTTACCAACTACCAGAACTGAGGGAGAAGGGGAGGAGATTATTATAGTGGGCAGGGCTGGAATATCTTTGTGTGTGTGTGTGTGGTGCTGTATAGTGAATTTTTCAAAAGAGGAATGCACAGTTAAGCCATAGCAGACCACATCACCTTCCCCTTCTCCACTGATATGTTTCCGGTATTTGTCTCCCGGTGGTATTAGATAGCTCCACTCATTTCCCCTTATCGCTTCCTCCAACTTTGGAAGACTCTAATTGCAAAGTTTAAAACATATTCTCCTAAATATTTGCAGTGTGGTCATCATCTCTGGTCTGATCTTGTCTCTTACTATTTTTTACACTACCATTTTGCTGGTTGGTGGATTATGTCAAGGGTGAGTTAAAGTTTTGTGTTGGAAATGAGATTTTATAGCTGTTTTCTATTGAAATCCAAATTATATGTAGATCTTATCAATAGTCTGGTCAAATAATTGACGTCACTAATACAATAAAAGGTCAGATAATGAATGAATGAATGAAAAATGTAATTTATACTCTCCAGGATGGTGATGCTTAAACATCCAGCCAAAATCCAGTTTGTCATCAGCTCAACAAGCAGAAAATCTTCACATTTGATTTGATTAATTCGAGAGAATTTTTAGCATTTTTTTTCTTAAAAGAAAACAAACCAGTTAACAGTTGTCGAAGTAGTCGCTAACAAGTCTTTGGCAATCTGTTAATTGTTTAAAAAACTAATCATTTCATCTCTAAATCAGTAAATCAAGAAGATAGTTCTACATTTATTTTAATAACTGATGATATTAAATGAAAACATTTATATTTTCTCTTATTCTGTAATGAGTTGAACATCCATAGGGTCTTTAACTCCTGGGAAAGCTTTAAGTCAGATTATTAAAATATTTGTTATTCTCTTTGGTTCGACTCATACTAGGGTATCTGTACCATATCCAAGCACCCACGTCCAGTTTCTTTGACTAGTATGACCATCATATGGTTGGTTGCAAGCACAGTGGTCTAAATTCTTGTTCAAACAGGGAGTAATGGATTAATAGAAAGCATTCATAGGAGCATAGAAAGACGAGGACAAAGCGGACTATGGGAGAGAGTAGAAAAAAGTGAATGAATCAGTTCATCAGGAGTGACAAGAGGGGAGTGGAGAAGATTTGCATCATGGGAAGTCCTCCAGCAGTCCAAGGGTGTAGCAGCATAATTAAGGGATGGTTCAGAGTCACCTGATCCAGCCCTAACTATAAGCTTTATCAAAAAAGAGAGCCTGATAGCTGAAGGCTCTGCCTCCCATTTTACTGTTAGAAACTGTAGGAATCACAAGTAAAGCTGGTTTTATGGTCCCGCAAATGTGTCCGTCCGCATACACAATTCCGGTCGGACAGAGGGCAGAGCAGGGAGCGACAGTGGAGATCACCAGGAATGAGAGAACCATGAAAAAAAAAAACTTCAAAGATCAAAAAATCCAGCATGAAAAGCAGACAGTGGCTGCAGTGGACACTTGTCATTGTTTTTAACACTCGGTTTCACTTCAGCTCTTTGTATGTTAGCACTTCGTTCTTCTCCACGGCTGGCTGACTGACCAACAACAGCACAAACAAGAGTGGCCCACAGACTGGTTGTACCAAATACTTTGTACACTGCCTCCATCTGACATCAGAGCTCACTGCAGGTAGACGGGCAGTCCCTGGACTGAAGCGAACAGCGAACGGGCTACCTTTGTGGGACCATAAAATCAGCTTAAGCCTGCAGTCTGAGAGTGAAGTGCTCTGTTGGGTTAATGTGAGACTATGAGGTCTTTAAGATATGATGGGGCTTGCTTATTCAGATCTTTGTGCGTGAGAAGGAGGATTTAAAGATCATTCTGCATTTAAAAAGGAGCAAATGAAGAGAGGCTAATATGGGAGAAATGTGATCTCTCTTTCTAGTTCCTGTTAGTCCTCTCACTGCAGTGTTTTGGGTTAATGAAAGGCTTTTCAGGCAGCTTTTAAGACAAACGCAGAATAAGGACTTCAGATGTTTGGTGGTCAGTTTGTTCCATGGGAAGCTTCAACTCAAGTAATGCTATCTTTACTTTTGCTGTCTCTTCTGTGCTCTGCTCCATTTGTCACAATTAATTGGGTAAAGAATCAATAAATAATATGATTTTTTTTTTTTTAAATTCCCATCACAGACCTTTAATGGCAGAGAAAACACTGAGATAGATTAAACAATAAATCTGGAAAATAATCAGCACATTATAATAAAAATATTTAGCTGTAGTTCTGGATTTGTCCCTCCTGCATCTGCAGCTGTTTAATTTAGTGTAGCTAGTATCAGATTGTTATTCTTGTATGCAGCTACTCCAAAGAAAGCTTAAGATTATCAGGTTAAATGCCACTTTTATAACAGTAACAGATTTATTTTCATATCTATCAGAGTATAAAATATTAGGTAGAAATACACTGTGATTTATGATTTAGTGGTGTGCTCCTCTAATGTAGTTTATGTACTTATAATTTTAGAATGAACTTATCATTAGATATCTGAATGAAGAAAATAAATCCTACAAAAATGAGTTTTTTAAAGTAAAAAAAATATTGCTGTAGCTTCTTCTTTTTTTTTTTTAGATATTTCAGTGGATTTGTTTCTCTTTAGCCAAGGCTTGTTATATGAGCCGGCAGGGATGTCAGTGCAGAGACATACAGGGTGCAGACAGGGGCGCTTCCTCTGGCTCTTCAGTCTGCCAGACTGAGCTCTGCTGGCAGGTGGAAGTGCCTGAAATAAATTACCACAGTCATTGAGGGGGGAGTGAGCAGTAGAAAACCCTGGCACTCAAGTCCCCGTGGGTTTGGTGGATGAAGGTAGCTTAAAGGGAAAATCCATCCTGGAACAGAAATACACACCAGAGCTGTGAGCCTTACTTGATGTAACCACAGAAGTACATTTTCAGCATTTATATGTGGATCTGTGCTATTATTATGTACTTTTTCTTAGAATAAAATATTTAAATAGATATTTTTATATAAATAATCTAATAATAATTTAATTAAAATTAGAAGTATTGTGCAAGATAGAATCACACTAGCAAAAACTAAGATCAGATGTTTTGCACAACTCATATTTGAACAGCTTGTTAAGAAAAAGCTGAACCACTGAGGCGCTGTGCCTAAGTGTAAGGAAAACATGTCTAAAAATGTCACAGTGTCAAAGGTTATTAGATTTATTATTATTATTTAAGGCCAAAACCCAAAGTTAGTGATATAAAACTGACAAAAGCATCCAGTTGTGTCATTGAAGAAGCTGAAACCACAGACTTTTTGATTTGTAAGAGACTTAAAATGTGTAAACTCAGAAAAGATGGAGAGTAATGTGTTTAACAGTTAATCCATCGATGCCAGCTGTTGTTAAACAGAGCATTTAAGCTCATACAGAGCACAATTGTCATTCTGTTTATTTTGTCAGTTCTTGATTTTAAAGAATATATACATAAACTTCAATACTTCACTTCCTCCCCCAAACAGACTTGCTTGGCACTGACGCTAATAAAATTAGAAGAGCCTGGGGGTAGTTTTTCTCTCATAAACTGAAGCTAATTAGTGTTCAGGATTTGGCCTTTTGGTCTGAGAGGAAATTGCTCTCTGAGCAGATCCACAGCAGGTCGCACAGTTAGATGTGTGTTGTGGGACTGAGGGTCTCTGTGGGGCTCTTGATGCTGTTTTGTGTGAATACAAGTCAGTGAATTGAGTGCAGGGGCAGACGGTTCAAATTCCTGCAGATTCATAATACTCCCTCAGTTTTCTGATCTTATTATTATGCTGTCTACTTGTAATTTCTGAACAAGTAAAAACGATATTAAAAGGAGGATTGTGCTCACACGTGCAATAGGAAAGTATATGGAAAGTGAAATCTATCATAGTAGTCCAGATGATCTTGTGGAAGTGAGTGAAGAGACACAGTCATGCTCACTGCTGAAGGAGGTCTCACTGGGCCTTTTAAGGACTGCAGTGCCTACTGTTTTTTTTTTTTGGGGGGGGGGGGTTCAGCCTTTTCGTGATTGACTCTCTGTCACTGAGCTCTTCCTGTGTCTTAATCTCTCAGTCTTTCTCTCTTTCACAGTAAAAGCACTCCATCAGTGTCTCTGTCATGTAATCGAGGCCACTGTGCGACATGTGTCGTTGCTACTGTCACCGAGACAGGAATGATGAGTGCCAGAGGCCTATTAGCTGTTGTCACTCTTGAGTTGTATCAGCTTCCGTTTTTTTCAGAGGCAGAAAATGACTGTAAAAATGAACAAATTTATCATACACACATCGCTCAGCTTCACAGCACTGACACAACAGATTGTTGGGAACAAATATAATAAATAATTTTCCAGTAAATTCTGCCTGCATGAAGGTTTAATTATTCAGTTTTTTTCATAGAACTTTATCATAAAATCTGTGGTATGTGTTGTTTTAGAGCTGTATAATGTACATTATAGCAACAGTTGTTACTAATGTTTTGCCTCATTTCACTGTAAAGTATATTTGAACAGCCCCATATGGTAGGATCAATTGTGTAAATGTATTAGAGTAGATTCTTTAGCTTGGCCTTCTCATTGCACTGGTAACTAAGTATGAAGTGAGGCACTGTTGATGTCATTTAACATGTATATATAGCAAAATAGCTGATAGGCCTGATTATATACTATTATTTTTACATTGCGCACCTAGGTTTCTTTTTTTTCCCCCCTAAAGTTTGATTGTCAAAGCAAAAACAGCTTTAGTTTGTACAGTTTCGTCTTCTTCCAGTTATACCACAGAGGTGTTTGTGGAAAATTTTTGATGTTTTGCCCGTCAGGTTATGCTCAGCAGGTTTTCCCAAAGTTTGCTTTGCCAAACATTTGTGTACAACCTGTGCTCAATGTGTATGCTTCTGTCCCTGTAGAGATGATCATGGCTTCAGCCCTCTCCACTGGGCATGCAGAGAGGGACGCTCCAGTGTGGTGGACATGCTCATCATGAGAGGAGCACGCATTAACGTCATGAACCGGGGAGATGACACACCCCTGCACCTGGCTGCCAGCCATGGACATCGCGACATTGTGGGAAAGGTAGGGTTCATGTAAACACTGGAGCACAGTAACTCTGCTTAGAGACTCTTTGATGAATTCCATAACATCCATAACATAAAACATATCATAAATATATCATCGATTGTGTATAAAAGAAGGACATCACCTCTCAGTTTCTGGATTAACCCTTGGCTTTTTGGCCACTACCAAGTTGTTTATTTTCTTTTGCGATATTTAGACTGGAGCGCTACTTGATAGTACTATAGTTAGCTTGGTTAGGAAACTGCATTCATAGACTGAATGGATGTAACAATAGACAGTATGAAAGATGGATGCAGCTGCTGTGACATCATCACCCATTGGTTTCTGACGTCTCGTTTTGAAGCTTCGAGATGAGCGTTTCTGCTGTCGCTATCTTGGTTGCAAACCGGATGTGATGAGGAGGGGCAGATTTGACTGTGAAACTGCATGCTCATTGGCTAATAACTCGTGGTTGACAAGTCGTTAGCCAATGAGTGTGCAGTTTCATACCACAGATAATCCTCCATTTTGAAACATAGTATGACAGAGATTTCCAAAATATAATTAATTTGACCAAACTGAGTGACTGAGACCATAAGCTCAGCAGGAAAGTGTTCACACAGGTCAAGACAGCCATTTTCCTATAGACTTCTATAGGACCAGAAGTCTTTTTGCAGCTATCGCCATCTGGTGGCTTTCAGATAGAATGCATATTTAAGGGACATCTGCATTGACTTCCTTTTTCTGATCCGAAAGCTACATCCATGTTTTTTACGGTCTATGGATGTAATGCATGCACCCAAATGTTTGTTTAATAGTGGTAATTAACAGAATATTAAATACTAGAACTTTACTCAGCCTCATTATGTATCAGCAGCACAAACATGGTTGAGAGGTCCAGACTGGAGTTGGCAGAAGTGAAGCCAAGCAGACAGCTTCTGGATACAGCTGCCTTTGTCTACACAGGCAAAGTAGTCACGCCCCTAACTTAATCCTTAACAAAATCTATATGAGCTAGTTATATATAAAACTAAACTAAACAAATCAAAACAAAAGAACTCATCCATGCAGTTGTTACTGTTAGAAATTAGCTATGGAGATCAAAACGGGTTTTCGTAAAAGGCTGTAAGCTATTTTCATGCCTGAAATTGGACGTTAACATAGGAGTCTGAGGATTCTCAAGTTAAAGGAACTGCAGTTTTTCATACTTTCTTGTTGGCTTAATTTTTCCACCTGGGAGGTTCCCACTAAGTAAGGAGCTGGTGACGGAGCAATGAGATTGATACATGCAAGATCTTAACATGCAAGTTTCAAAAATGTCTCTGAAAGTTTGGTTCATAAGCAACAGGATATTGTGAAACCTGAAATGATGTCATCTGAACAGCTGAAACACAAATGTCTTGTCTGTTCTTGTAGTTCCACCTTTTGTAACAGACACAGTATGATTATAAAATGTGCTTACTGCTACAGTTGGTAAGAGTAAAACAAACATGTTTCAGCAAAATGAGTTAATAAAATATTTGACTATTTAAAGGCACAGTGTTGAAAGGCAAAATTGGAGCTGCAAAGGAAGTGGCAGTGTCTTCACAAGCTTCAATGCACCATATTAATCTGCAGTGTTTTTTATAAGAGACACAGCTGGGTTTTTCAAATGCAGCAAACACATTGCAGCAAGTAAGAGTAAGTGTATTTGCTGAAAGGTGTTGATGTTTGTCCATAAAAGAAAGATAAGGATAGTTTGTCTTCCCATGTTATACACAGTCCTGTTGCTATAATGTGGGGCTTCTGCTCCAGGATGTTGATTTAAAATGGCTGTAAAGCAGCTATCGAGTTTAATATTAGACACGTCTCAATACCTCTGGTACAGCCAAGACAGCCGTGCATGATTTTTCTTGGCAGCATTAGGATCATCTCTGTGTACAGCCTAAACAAGATCTGACCAGCCTTTCTCTGCATGTAATCTGTTGTTTCTCCTTCTTTTAGCTGGTCCAGTGCAAAGCAGACACCAATGCCGTCAATGAACACGGGAACACACCACTGCATTATGCTTGCTTCTGGGGACAAGACCAAGTAGCTGAGGTTAGTGTGCCCCCTGGTGGTGATGAAGCTAAAGCCCCTCTGTTTTTAAGTATGTTAAAGTGTTGATAACATTTGGATTTTTTTTTCAGGACCTTGTGACTAATGGAGCTCAAGTGAGCATCTGTAACAAATATGGGGAAACTCCTTTGGACAAAGCCAAACCTCACCTGCATGAACTCCTCAGCGGTATCCCAGATTGTTCGGTTTTAAATAGATGTCAGCATCAGTCACATATCTTTGTGTTTTGTTGCTCTGTACTGACTTTTTCATTTCTCTACCATACAGAAAAGGCTGAGAAAATGGGACAGAACTTGACTAAAATTCCCTTCAAGGACAGTTTCTGGAAAGGCACCACCAGAACCCGTCCCCGTGAGTCCCAGCAACACATAAACCAATTTATTAGCAGACCAGTTTCCATCCACAGAGTGCTGCATGAAATGGAAAAATGTTCCGTGCTGGCCTCCCAATTAATCTTAATGTGGCTTTTGAAGTTTCCACCGTTTTTTCGTCCTGATGTTGTTGTTGGTCTAAATTTCATATAAATAATGGGCTTTTTGTCTGAGCTTTACTCACAACTTGAGTGTGTCTCTGTCTTGTGTTTTTAGGCAATGGAACTTTGAACAAACAGGCAGGCATTGACTACAGACAGCTTTCTCTCGTCCTTAAAGTAAATGAGAACCAGTCTGGAGAGGTAGTTTCTTCTTGTATTTCTTTGTGCTTGATATTAATGCAGAACTGCAGATGATGAATTAAAGATGCAGGTCATTGAATTCACTTTTTTTCTCTTTTTTTTTCTTCTATAGCTGTGGCAAGGTCGCTGGCAGGGAAATGAAATTGCCGTTAAAGTGCTAAAAGTTCGTGACTGGACCACTAGGAAAGGCAGAGACTTCAATGAGGAATATCCCAAACTCAGGTTAATATGTAATCCTGACTTTTCTCTACAGGCTCTTTCCTTTTTGCTCTTGCAGTCTCTCATTTGTCTGTTTGCACTGTCTTGAACCAAACTCTATGTATAATTAATTTTGTTAGGAGGTGCATCTCACACAATACGTCTCTTTATGTAAAATCCTCTGTGGATTTGCCTGTTTTTGTCTGTCTGTCTCCCCTGTCCCTCCCTCTTGGGCTACATCCCAGGATATTTTCCCACCCGAATGTCCTACCCATGTTGGGAGCATGTCAGTCTCCTCCCGCCCCTCACCCCATCATCATCACACACTGGATGCCTTATGGCTCCCTCTACAACGTGCTGCATGAAGGCACCAGTGAGTACCACTACTCTGGTCACAAGTTCACACTTGTCACCAGTTTGGGTGATTTGCAGGGATTTGTGATTTATTGCACTTAAGCTTTTTTGTCATTAAATTGTCATCATTTTTTCTACAGCAGCAATTTCACTGTCATCCTGTAATGTAGTGAAAGACATGGCTTAAACCTGTTATTACTTGTTCATCATCATGCTGTCAGATTTTGTGGTGGACCAGACGCAGGCGGTCAAGTTTGCCCTGGACATTGCTAATGGAATGGCGTTCTTACACACACTTGAACCCATGATCCCTCGCCATTATCTCAACAGCAAGAGTGTAATGGTAAGAAGAAGAAAACTACAGTTGAAGAAGAGATGTGTGATACACGTTTTAGAGGCATCTCATTCAATTTTCTTGTTTCCACAGATAGATGAGGACATGACAGCGAGGATCAGCATGGCAGACGTCAAGTTTTCCTTCCAGTGTCCTGGCAGGATGTACTCACCAGCATGGGTAGCCCCTGAGGGTAGGCATCAGTCATACAGCACACATCCAAAGTGACAGCTGAAGCCACAGAAGCTTACACTTGAATGATGGATGCAGGAAACTCTAGACTGTCTCTGAGCCAAATGTAATTTACAGCTGATTTCCCTGGGAGATAGATTGAAATCAAAGTTAGCTGGAAACATAAACAGATTACAAAATGTGAAAATAACCAGGGGACATTTGCAACAGGGAAGCAAACAGAAACAGCATGTGGGGGATGGGATACAGGAGATTTATCACCACCAGTTACATAGAAACAACATATGTATTCTGTGATATGAGCTATGAAAGAGAACAAGAGTGTTTCTATTTAAAACACAAATACACAGAGTTGGCGTGGTAACAAATTTTAATAATATGCCTTATATTCAGAAATTTCTTTGTAATATGTAATCAGAAATGCACTACTGCTCCGAAATTTCCTTATACTCCGTAGTTGTCTTTTTAACACTTCCGGATTTGGTTTCCATAGCAACATACACTATAAGCTCACAGGAGAAAAGCTCACAGGAGAAAAGCCCACAGAGCTCCATGTTTGCCAAGCATTTTTTTAGATGAATAATGAAATGTCATGTTGTAATTTATAGCAGTAAGTGCAAAATGTAAAATCCTCATGATTCCTCTTTATAACACTGGACATAATGTATGTATGTGGTTAATAGTGTGTATATATTGTGTGTGTATATATATATATGTTATAATAGTATTATGACTTGTGTACAAAAAATAGCAAAATGTATTGAAATTATAAAACATACCTCTGCTTTTCTGTATCTGAACACGTGAGGTGCTATCAAAAAAATGTTGGCTCTGCCCATTACACGCAAGAAAAAAAAAAAAACCTTCCCTGATTTAAACGTAGGCTTTTCCATTCAAGGTCATCTCCTTATCAAGCATCAGTCCGGCTATGATGCGTACTGAATTTCCACCACTGTGTGGTGGAACTTGGGAACGAGGACAAAATCTGGCATCTTGGGTTAGTGATGGGCAAAGATTGAGCAGGTGTAGCTAAGAAGTGCTATTCGGTGAGCTGGAACAGTCTGATCCTGGGGGATGGTCCCTGGTTCACAGCTGGAGGAGCACTGGAAAGCTTGCAGCACTTCACAAAGACACTTAAAAGCAGTCAAATTTTAATCGGCTTGGTTTTTAGGTTTTACAAAAAGTTACAGAAGTTTTTATTGCACGTCATACAGTCATGTGTACACTTGCAGATGTTGAACACTGGTGTAAGGACCAAAAGTTTCTGTCTCGCTGTGATTTTTAATGCTTCAAAACTGTTCACACTCAAGAGAAGCTCACTAACCTAACTTTAACCATGTCACTTTGGTGGTTGAGCTACTATATACACAACATACTATATATATGTTTCCTGCGTCGCCTGCAGTTTCCAACAGTGAAAACAGGAATAGTCTCCATATTTTCTCTAATGCAGTACCATCATTTTGGACAGTGTTTGCAGCAGATTGGTGGATCAATTACTACTATATTGTGTACTTGAATTCAGTGCAGACTTGCTGACATCACACTGCACAAGGTGGAGATTTTGATCAGCTATTCACAATATTATCAAATTAAATACATCCAATAGGAACAGCCTCACTAGCAGCAGTAATTTTTAATTTGTCCACATTAGTCTGAGGCAGTGGCATATTGTTACTTTACTTTATAACCTTCATTTGTTGCTCTTTGTGTTGCTCAGCCCTGCAGAAGAAGCCAGAAGAGATCAACCGCCGGTCAGCAGACATGTGGAGCTTTGCTGTCCTGCTGTGGGAGTTGGTGACCAGAGAAGTGCCGTTTGCTGACCTGTCCAACATGGAGATAGGCATGAAGGTTAGCAGGACTATTGCTTATTAGATTACCAACTGGATATCAACAGCTTGCAGGCAGAGCTCACAATTATTACCTGTTAGTTTAATGCATTTAATATGTCTTGTCTGTTCTGGGTTTTAGGTTTCTTTGGAGGGTTTGAGACCCACTATTCCCCCTGGCATCTCTCCCCACATTTGCAAACTCATGAAGATATGCATGAACGAAGACCCAGCAAAGAGGCCTAAATTTGACATGATTGTGCCAATTCTGGACAAAATGCAGGACAAGTGAAAAATCTCTTCTGACCTTCTTTACCGAACCGATGAACAGCAGGATATTTTAACCCAGATTTGACTCTGAGATGGTGGTGTGGTGCTTACCAATTTTGCCTTAAACTCTCACTCTGTACCGCTGCATTCAACGCCACTGTACCTTCTGCTTGTGAGATGTATCCAGCAGAAGTCACTCCTTTTTATATTCTGTTTAGTTTTTCTTCTTTTAATGTGATATCAACATTTTATTACAGTTTTTGTTACTGATCTGCTGACACTGTCTGCAGAAGCATAGTATTTACTGTTCACTGTATAAACTGCAATCATATTGGACTGAGTACAATCTCCAAGTGACTGAATAACCTGTGGAGGTCGGCATGACATTCTGCTGGATTACTTCAGTGGTGGGCCTGCCATGCTGATCCTCACTGTCATGTCCTCATTAGGGCCTTGTTTTGTTTGGAGTTGGGTCATTATTAAAAAGCCTCCCTCTAAGGTGACTGCTCCTTTTGCAGTGATGGCCCATAACAAAACAGATAACATATTAACCCAAAGCTTGTGGGAATATGTGTATGTTTGTTGTATTAACAGTATCAAATGTCTGAAGCTGAACACTTAAACTTATAAGATAATAAAACTATATGAATGAGCAGTGCCCTTGAGCGCACGTACAAGAAGCAGTGTTGTGCCTTTTAGCTGGGCTGCATAGTGGTAATGATGAGCTTGACCTTTTCCAGCACCGATTATACCCTGTGCAACCTCCCAATGATTTAAAACGGGCTATAAAAGCTTTTCTGTACCACAGGCTTTGGGAAGAATTCACCCAGAATGGAAGATTGGTGATTTTACTCTTGTTAATTGTGTTAATGTAATCAGCATTACTTAAATGTGTTTGTTTAATCTTTTAGTGATTCGAGTTTGGTTTTTTTCCCTGTTCCATTATTTGAATCCTGTTTGCTTCTGCTGTTGAACAGAAACTTTTGTCAGCTTGTGTCAGGATGTCTGAAAGACATTATTTCTTAGTGAAACAACAACAAACTGCAGCCTATGTTGTAATTTATTAAAGTATAATATAGATACAGTCAAAATTAGGTGTTGTCAGAGAGGCTGCTCCCAGTTTCATGGTTGAAACAGCTGCCCACAGAAGATGACATCAAGGGGTAGACTTAACATGCTGCAAAGTGTTTGTGTTCTCTCATTTGTTATTTGATCCACTGGATTACTTCTTGCTTTATATCACACTCATGTTTTTTTTTTTTTTTGTTCTACTTGCATCTTTTCTGTGCCTCTACCAGCTTGCTTGTTTGTGCTGAAGCCAAAATCAAGAATGACTTATGCAAATGTATGTATTTATATATAAGTATATTAAAAATAAAACATATGGACAACTTGAATGTGTGCATTTTCTAGAGGGAACTGGACATGATAGGGTTATTATGGAAAATGTGTAAAGATTCCAAATAGATCAACTTAAGAGAGGCAACATAAGTTTCAGCCTATTGACATTTAAATAGCTAATTACCTTATGAGGAACAGCACCTTGTGATCATTCTGCAGTATTGAGTCTCATTATCTCAGTCAATAATGGCATACACGGTTGGTTAGAAATGTAAAAATCGGTGAGCAGAATATTTGGTGGTAGTATGAGGTAATGATAGAGTTTAGGGTTTATAGATTAAATGAAAAAATTACAATAAATCAATGAAAACACACAACTTATAGCTAAAAATATGTTTAGTAACTTAAATAATTTAGGGAGTGTCATACTTTCCCATCACCATACACTTTATCAAGTACACCTGTTCAACTGCTCATTAATGCAAATATCTGTCAATCACGTGGCAGCTACTCAATGCATTTAGGCATGTAGACATGGTCAAGAGGGTCGGCTTAAGTTCAAACTGAGCAACAGAATGGGGAAGAAAGGTGTTTTAAGTGACTTAGAATGTGGCATGGTTGTTGGTGCCGGACAGGCTGGTCTGAGTAATTCAGAAACTGGGATTTTCCCACACAACCACCAAAAAAGAGAAAATATCCAATGATTGGCAGTTCTCTGGGTGAATTTGCCTTGTTGATGGCAGAGGTCAGAGGAGAATGGCTTGGAGCTAATAGGAAGGCAACAGTAACTCAACCACTCGTTACAACCAAGGTATGCAGAATGTACAGCAAACCTTGAAGCAGAAGACCACACCTGGTGGTCTGAGTGTCAGCTAAGAACAATTTAATTCAATTCAATTTTATTTATATAGCGCCAAATCATAACAACAGTTGCCTCAAGGCGCTTTATATTGTAAGGTAAAGACTCTACAATAATACAGAAACAAGAAACTGAAGCTTTGGGCTCACCAACATTGGGCAATAAAAGACTGAAAAAATGTGCCTATTCTGATGTGTCTTGATTTCTGCTCCAACATTCGGATGGTAGGGTCAGAATTTGGCATAAACAACATGAAAGCATGGATCCATCCTGCCTTGTATCAATGGTTCAGGCTGCTGGTGGAGAAATGGTCTGGGGGATGTTTTCTTGGCACACTTTGGACCCCTTACTACCAACTGAACATCATTTAAACAACACAGCCTACCTGAGTATTGTTGCTGACCATGCCCATCCTTTTATGACCACAGTGTACCCATCTTCTGATGGCTGCTTCCAGCAGGATAATGCATCATGTCACAAAGCTCAAATCATCTCATACTGGTTTCTTGAGCATCCAATGGAGCACCTTTCGGATGAGGTGGAACGGGAGATTGGCATCATGGATGTGCAGCTGACAAATATGTTATCATGTCAATATGGACCAAAAACACCCTGTTGAATCTAGGCCACAAAGAATTAAGGCAGCTTTGAAGGCAAACGGGGGTCCAACCCAGTACTGGCAAGATTAAGGATTTGCACATTTACAAAGACATGTAGTGATGCATTGTTAGTTTAAATTATCTAAGTAGAGCTGAGACACCTGAATACAATGATTTTTTTTTTTTTTTTTTACTTTTAATTTATTGTTCAAGCTTTGACTACTACTACTGTTACTACTCAGCAAAGTATTTCACACTGTATTAGTACTTTTTTGCCCAAAGGATGTTAATACTTGCTTCACCATGACAGCTAAGAGTTGGGCTTATTAAAAAGTGGTCTGCCAATATGAATACCAACATTTAATGGATCAGCCCATCATCATGCAGACACAAACATGTAAAAGGCCCCAAGGATCAAGATACCCAAATGCAAGAGGTGGTTCTTGTGTGTCTCCATCTGTATGTTTTGAATAATTTCACTTCCTTTTTTAAAATTTTTTTTTGTATTTTTGCATCGATTTGTAGCCATTTTATCTCTTTGTGGTCATTTTGCATGTCTTTATTGTTGTTTTGTGTGTAGGGTTGGTCATTTTGTTAATTTCAGGTGTTTTATGGCCACCTTTGCATCCCTTTGTGGTCGTTAAATTCAATTTCAGCCATTTTTTTGGCACATTATGATTCTTTTTGATGTCATTTTCACCTCCTTGTGATTATTTTGCATGCATTTTGTGGCTTATTTTTCTTGTTTTGGTTCTCTTTCTGGGTCAGACCGGGGTCCGCTAACTCCTTGGCCCCCCTGGGGCCTGTGCCCGGTAGGTCCATTCAGTAATCTCCCCGCTCAGCGCCGGATCAATATGTTCAAAAACAGTGTCAAAAGCCGCTTTTCCTTCATTAGGTATGTCTCCTGCTCTGTGCCTGAGTGGCAGCAGTGGGCTCTGGCCGTGACGTTAATCCGTGACGCAGGTTCGCCCTCCATCACTAGCCGAGCCCACTGACAGAAAACACCACCTAGAAACCCGAGCGAGAGCCCTCACGATCTGTGGAAATATGTAGTTAATCCGCACAGTACAGCGTATTTCGACGACAAAGTGGTTTGGTGGAGCTGGTAAGTCAAAATTGTTGATAAAATCAGTGCTGCTGTGCTCGCTTTGATTTTGCAGTTTGGAAACGTTAGCTAGCTAGCCGAGAAGCTAACATTAGCCTAGCAAAGATGTCGGTAATGGTGATGGCGGACGGTGCCCGTTATTTCCAGCTGCGGCGATGGCATCTAATAAATAAAACCACAGTATTTAACTGAGTTTAGTTAACAATCACATGAATGACTCTAATTTAGTGCCCCGGGTTAATGCAGGCTTTTTACTGGGCTCGTTTATCTAAAGGGAAAAAGGTCGTGTTGGCAAATGGAAGGTGAAGCTGCTGAAGTGCGTTTCGTATTCGTCAGAAACCAAACAGTGAAAGTTGACACCGAAATGACCAACCCGGAATACACGAACCAGAAACAGACTTCATTCTTCGTATTGAAACGTTCCATATTGAAACGAATTTAACGTTTAACAGCGACGGTGACGTATTTAAAGACGTTTGTAGCAAGCAGCCATTATACATTTGAGAAAGCTTCATGATAACCGCTGCTAACTAGTATGCTAAAGGCGATGCTAATGCATTTCTGCCCCTCTCTGTCAGAGCAGCTACATGGACAGTTACCATGGGTGGTCATGATGATGAAGATATGACATATGTTGTGAATAAACAAAAGCAAGACGAAGAGCTAAAGAACAAGCTGAATGACGGCAACCACTGGTGCGACCAGGAGTCCACCGGCAACAATGCCAAGTGGGTAAAAGAAGGCCAAAACCAGCTGCGGAAAGTAGCCGAGAACCAGCAGGACCAAGACCACAACTGCAATATCAATCAGAATGGGAACAAGGAGGACTTCCCTCACCAGAACACCACTCAGGAAGATCAGCAGGGTAACGAGGAGCAGACCAAGTCTCCCAAAATAGCAATGACCCCTGGTCTCAGTCAGGAGGAGTCAAAGAACATCCTTAATGAGCCGCTACTCATCGAAACCCTGGAGTCCACAGAAGAGAAAGATAAAGAGAGAGAAGAGGATGATAAAGAGAAGGAAAGTAAATTGGAAGAGGATGAGGAGACATCAGGCGGCACCAGGGGAGAGAAAGTGGCAGAAGAAGAGAGTAATGTGGAGTCTCAGAGAGTGGGGAGAAATGCTTGCCTCCTCTTTTCCAACATGAACGGGACACCAAGCGATGAAGAGTCCAGCTGGCCTGCTCTGTCTCAGGACAACACAGCTGACAGCTCTCCAAATGGCAACAGAGGTAAGAGAAAAGATGCAGGAGATGTTTAGACAGCTTTATTTGTTGCAGCTTTTACAGACATTAACAAAATCAGAAGAATGCACCCTCTGTTTGTTACTGCGGCTAACAGGAAAAGCCAAAGCACTCAAAATGGAAGCAGTACAGGAATATTCTGGCTGCTAAACATGTTGGTAAAGAAGAGAGACTGCTGGTCATAGTGAATCATCTCTGTATTTACATTCCAGTTTTGTCTGATTGTCAGACACCATACTTTATTACTTATAAGAACTCATTATTTTGCTGATTTCAGCATTAGTTTTAGCTTTTTTTTTTTTAGTTACTGTAATATTGGGGGGTGTCTGCATCAGGGGCAAAATTTAGAAAGTTCAGAACAGATATTACAGTTACATCATCACCAAAACCTCCTCAGACTGGTTGTGTTGAGCAAATTAAAAAGAGTAAAATGTTTATTTTAGTTTGTTTTCAGTGTCATTTTTTTTTATTTTTTTTTTTTTTACTTGCGTCAACTAATATCTATTTTCACATATAGGTTTAGCTTTTAGTTGAGATGTAGTTACCTATGGTAACCTTGCCCCCTCCCCCACTTGCCTTTCAGAGTCTTTCTGGGATTCCAGCGCTTTTGAGACAGACACAGACCTGCCCTCAGGATGGATGAGGGTGCGAGATACATCAGGCACGTACTACTGGCACATCCCCACAGGCACCACCCAGTGGGAGCCTCCTTCACCCCTGGGTAAAGTTGGAGACTCCATGATGTCCTCCACAATGTCCCTGGAGACTACGCCCTGCGAGGAACCTGAGGTGAGGTCTAACCGGCATACTAATTTGACAGAGGTACTGAGAAGTCAAACTGTAGTTAACGGTAAGTTTTGTCACATTTTTCCAGGAATCTTGGGCTCAACTGTCCAGCACAGATGAAGGCGTTGGTGAAGGGGAACTGTGGAAGGTAAGTCATGGCTGGAGTGTTATTCAGCGTACCTCCATTTTGAAGCCAACAAAAAAGTTTTGAAATGTCTTTTGAGTATATTTAGTAGGGATGTGTGTGACTAGTCCACTAGAAGATTAAATGTTGCTGCCGTTGCTTAGTTAAACACATTTTTCGTATTTTATTAATGTACAAGGTAGAAAGTAAGACAGATTTTCTGCAGTACTTTGATCTAGAACAAGAATAGTTGTATGTAGTACTCAAATAAGTCACTGCTTAACTGCATTCACTACATGTGGATTCTTACGCCCCCAAGGAATGAAAGCTGTTGCTTGCACTTGCGTTATGTTATTCATAATTGGCTGACCTAGATGACGTGCTTTCAGCGACATTTAAATTAAGATCTGACTATTAAAGAATGTGATTAATGGTTTAAAATTACTCTTAAATACACACACAATGTTTTTTTTTATTTTTTTTTATGGACAGTATTTAACCTCATCCATAAGAATGAGTTTCAGGATATGAATTGTTTAATTAACCAGTCAAGTTTACATCCTCTCCTTTTAAATAAGCTGAGCAAAGGTACATTTTTGTGTTTGTCTTCAGGAGGAGGGAGAAGTTGCATCTGATCAGAGTCTGAAGGAGTTTGAAGGAGCAACTTTACGCTATGCATCTATCAACCTGAAGTATGTGGTGTTGAATTTCTGATTAGTCACTATTAATTTCGTGGATTGCCACCTGACTT
>VUQS01023819.1:15387-41284 GCA_015108495.1 Heterochromis multidens | reverse complement strand
CATTGGCTCCCTGTTAAAACAAGAACTGAATTTAAAATCCTTCTCCTCACATACAAGGTCTTGAATAATCAGGCCCCATCTTATCTTAAAGACCTCATAGTACCATATAACCCCAATAGAGCACTTCGCTCTCAGACTTGTGGTTCCTAGGATATTTAAAAGTAGAATGGGAGGCAGAGCCTTCAGCTTTCAGACCCCTCTTCTGTGGAACCAGCTCCCAGTTTGGATTCGGGAGACAGACACCCTCTCTACTTTTAAGATTAGGCTTAAAACTTTCCTTTTTGATAAAGCTTATAGTTAGGGCTGGATCAGGTGACCCTGAATCCTCCCTCAGTTACACTGCAATAGGCCTAGGCTGCTGGGGACTTCCCATGATGCACTGAGTTTTTCTCCTTCTCTCACCTCTTTTCACTCACCATGTGTTTATACACCACTCTGTATTCAATCATGAGTTATTATTATTAATCTCTGGCTCTCCTCTACAGTGTGTCTTTTGTCCTGTCTTCCTCCCCTCACCCCCAACCGGTCGCTGCGGATGGCTGCCCCTCCCTGAGCCTGGTTCTGCCAGAGGTTTCTTCCTGTTAAAAGGGAGTTTTTCCTTCCCAATGTCGCCAAGTGCTTGCTCATAGGGGATCGTCTGATTGTTGGGGTTTTTCTGTATTATCTTAGGCTCTTTACCTTACAGTATAAAGCGCCTTGAGGCGACTGTTGTTGTGATTTGGCGCTATATTAAACTGAATTGAATTGAATTGAATTGAATCACAGCCTGTACACAAAGAAAAGTCTACTGGAGCTCACAAAAGAAATTATTATGTGACTTATTTCTAAGTAATTGTTTTTCCCATACTGTACTGCTATGCCTGATCATAGGATTCCCCCCACCTGCCAAATTCCACTTTACCCCTGGTAGAGGAGGTCTGTTTCTGCATGTGCAAATGCTTAAAGGATGAAAGATAACACATTAAGATAGATTATTAATTCTGTCTAAAATTACCCCCACTGTCTATCAAAATGTCTTGTGAGTAGTGGAACAATCCATACCAGTGCAGGGAACCTTAATGTTTAGTACTTTAAAAGGCAGGGAGCTCAAATGCATATATCCTAGCATGTTAAAGTTATTAGTGTGAGGGTGACCTGGGATCCATGAGAGTGGAAAACCTAGAACTTTTGCTTTAAAACTCAGTGATAAAATTCATAATTCAAGTCCCTAAACTTAGTTGAAAATTACTATGAGGGTTCATCATCCCATTTAACCTGATAAGGAATTGCATTATTATGGTAAAAAAAAAAAAAAATCCCCACAGAAAGTAAAGCATTTGTCCTATTTCTATCAAGCAAAGAAAACATTCTTCCCCACTGGATAGTGTCATCACTAGCAGAACAGTCTTGTCACTGATGCAGAGGGACACATGACCCCCACACCCACATCTCAGACCAAGCTGATCCGACTGTACCAGATGGGAATGACTTTTCCCAACCCCTCACTCCAGGCCCTGTCACACACAGCTGCAGGACAAAGCAGCAGGAAGAGTGGGGGCAAGCCGGTCAGCCCACAGGATATTCAGACATAGGGAGATAGGCCACCAGGGAGTGAAGTAAGACTCTGGTCCCTACTGTTTATCTCCATCACCCTTCTCTTCCTTGGTCCTTACTCCATGCTCCATAAATGATTTTGATTCTTAGGCGCCAGAACTCTACTGGGAGTGGTGAGGTGTCTGACATCCCTCAGGCTGTTCATAGGTTGTCTGTGTAGCCGCCTATCCATTGCTAAGGTTGTGAAAATAATGTGCACACACTTGGAGACATTTTCATTCTGTTTTACTTTTTTGATCTTGTTTTCTTTCCAAGTTTCAGACTAGTACATGTAGAGTACTAGAGTGTGGGTAAAGTGAAACTCCTACTAACTCTAACACAAGGAAGTTCATTTGTAGACTCAAGAGTCCTGTGCCCTGCAAGGCAGCAGAAGTAATTTCAGCTCCAAGCTTAATAACATTTCGGCTCCTCTAAGTCATTTTTTATACACCCCCCTATTCTGATAAATATTAACAAATGAATCAGAGTTAATGCTTCAAATTAAGTGTCTGTGACCAGTCATCATTAATATGTTCTATGGGGTTTCTCTCTTGCAAGCTCATTACAGTATTGTTCATAATTTATTACTGTTGACTCCCTAATGGCTTCTTAAAGGACTATTACACAAGCTATTTTTTTTCTATAATAGCCACAAGTCAATCCACTTAAGAGGCTGGAGTGCCAAATATAAAACATTCTTAGAAGTCCATTCAAGACTCAGCTCCTACAGACAAAGAAAAGGTATAAATAAAATCACAGTAACTGAACTAGGCACAATATGCAGCCACCAAAGAAGAGAAATGGGGGAAAAAGGAGGGAAAATACAAATATTGCTGATATATCTTGACAATTAATAGCATTTAGAGATGCCCTGATGCATCTCATACTATTTCATATACTTTTAAATAAACTGTAAATTGTACTCTTAGTACTTTCCTCTGTGGCTCCATAGCTTAGTGGTGTACACGTTTGCCTAACAAGCAGAAGCGCCCTGGTTTGATCCCGGGAGGAGACACAGATTCTTTGAGGGTTGTATGAGGTCAGGAAAGGTTTAACGGTGTAAAAATCTGCAAAATCAAACATGCAGAGCTACCCGCTGTGGCAACCCTTGTGACAAGGGAGTAGCTTCTTCTACTCTTAGTACTATCTGTTATCACCAGTGTCCCAGAAACACCTAGTTACAGTGTTTGCCATCATTACTGATAGCAATTTAAACATTTCTTCTTCAAAATAGTACATCTGGACAACATAAGTATAACTTATGTCTAAGTCCAAATTGAAGAAAAAAGTTTGAAAAGCTTAGCAACCCAGCAATCAAAAACTGAATTGCAAGTTGGATATGAAAACTAACATGTCACTTAAATCGGAATATGATTTAAATATATATATTTATATTAAAGCCTGAACCTGCAGTCCAGTTTTCAAAGAGACAGATCATCCTGGATGTTTCAAAGTAGGATTATAAAGACATGCTGCAGAGAAAATCCAGTCTGTCCTGCTTTAGCCTATGTCTGTCAAACTAGGAGAAGAACTAGATCAAGTAGGGATGCGAAGGTGAACATTTGCCCTTGCCTTCCTCGTCAGGGAAAGAGGACGCCTTAGATAATGAGAGGGGATAAATGGCTTAGTGGAGCCAACCCCAAACTGAACAAATGACTTCTCAGTTTGTTTGCAGAGGGCTTTTTACATAATAAAGCACAGAAAGGAGAAGCTCCATTTGTGGATTAGATGGCATCTGAATGATATTACTCACCTGGGGATATCTTTTCAGAATACCCCAAACCTTTATTGAATATTTTTGTGGGGGTTTTTTTATTTTATTTTTGTGGTTAGATGAAAACTGTGCATCGCCACATGGTGATTTTAATGTTTTTCACATGTGCAACATCATCACAGCAGTCTGTAGCCATACAAGCAGTATACAGCCATATTACTTTGTGGCTTTGTGAGACTGTACTTCTTAGTGCTTTAAACTAGTTGCTAACATCAGCATGCTGTCCTATTTAGAATGACAACGCTCATGGTGATGTTTAGCAGATACGATTTTTAGGAGTTGCAGTTGCAAAATTAGGATTTAACTACTATTTACTATGTACAAGATATCTATTTGGCAATATTTTTGCCAAATTAAACAATCTGCTCTTAACTAGACCAGTCTATCTGTTAATATAATATATCCTGTCTTTTGTTGCTGTAAGACGGTGAACATTTGTGTGGCATAGGTTTGATGATTGACTATTCACATATTCAACACAACCCTCAATCAGTCATCTCCATGGATCTCTATAATCATCACCAGGAGGTAGAAAGAAAAACATTTGGGCAGGAAAAAAAAGTTGCTGCAGTCAGCACCCATGAAATCCCATAACGTATTACACTGAAATACACAGTGAAGCAGACAACAAATGTAGATTACAGTTAGCCAACACGATTTTCATTTTCACACGTGTTTGTCTAAGAACTCCCTCACACACCCAGTGTTGCTGGGTTTCAGAGCCTGGGCATGTCTATACATTATCTGCCTGTTGTTATTTATAATTAACAAGGTTTTCCCATGACTTTCCACAAGAAAGACTAACTGTAGGGTAAACAGTGATGTGAGTGGAGGCAACGGTGTTCATAGGTTGCAAGAGATTTCAGGCACAGCTACTTGAGAATCTGACAACATAACTGATGAGGAGCAAGCCTGTGCACTCAGAATAGTTTGTCATAAGTGACATCTTCATTTTGCCATCAATTCCTTAAAGAATAATGTGATGTCCTTAACTAAGACATTTGAAGCATTGCTCAAGCATGCCAGCTCAGAGCAGATTCTACTGCTTATTCTATCCTGCAAGCTTCGGGCCTGAATTAGAAAATAACTCCACATGGGCTTCTCAGGGGAGAAGCAGATACTCAGGTCTGTCCTTGTTTAGAGATTTCCCATCCGCATAATGACTTTAGATTATTATTTTCATCTTTTTCACAGCCAGGGAAGGGACTGTGATTGAATCCAAATCAATCTGTCAGATGGCTATGCTAGAAAAGCCAATTGTATTTTAGCAACACACAGAGGAGAGCTGCATTCACTTACCAGGCAAATCAGAACCTTTAGGAGATTATAAATTGGAGAGAGCAATTGAGTCTGCAGCAAGATTTCCATTCAGTTTTAGTTTAATTAGATCTCTAGCCTCTGATTGACTTTCTAATTTTTCAATTAGCAATCAACATTAGATTTTTTTTTTCTAAGACCACATCACATTGCCTGCATTGCTTGCTAATCTGCTCAAATGAGAAAGGAGACAGCCATAACTGTAATGAGTGAAACAGGAAAACATTTGATAATCCTTCAATGTCTTTAGGGTAATTATTAGTCACTTTGACAGGATGACATGATTTATTAAATATGTTTTTTGGAGAGTCATGGGCCATGCACCACTAGCCAGCCATACATCAGTCATGAATCCTTTTCAGCTGCCTGAATGCATTGCTTATTGTGGTGTAAACACTGTCTCTCAATTAGCATCTCAGAAGTCATTAACACATGTTAATTAACTCATGATTATGGAACAGAAAGATTTTGATCATTAGCTTTGTAAGACTATAAATATGGACAATTCTAAAGCATCTGTTGAAGACCCATTTAATTTCGTCTTCTAACAATTCCAGTAAGAATCTGTTGGAAATTCTGACATAAAGACAAATTGATCTTCTACTCAGATAAAGTTAGACCTCAGCTGTACAAAAGCCTCCACCTGGGCCAGAAGAACCTCCTCCAGTTGAGTCAGCTGGAGCAGGGCACCTCCTATGGGACTGGAGGGCCAATTACACCACATAATAATTCATTGCAAGCCGGTAATGAAGTCCCCGTCCTCATCAGATCCAATTAGAAAGAATGGATCTCTGAAAGGGGAACAAAATGAAGAGGGAGGGGAAGAGAAACAGAGGAAATGGAAGTAGATAAAGAGTACAAAGATATTTAGGATGACTGTGGAGAGAATTCTCCATCCCTGTCTCAGGATGCTCAAATGGGTTTCCCATTAAAGATTGTAATTTATGTTTTCTTGAAAAATTTACTTCAACCACAAATTTCTTTGGGCTGGTGACAAAAATATAGCAAGTTAAGTACATGAAAATATGGCAACACCAGTATTTTATATGTCTGAAGCCCAGAAAAAAAGTAAAGAAAAGAAAAAAGAAAGAAACACAATTTACACTAAACCAAAAGTATTTCTTATTCTACTTATTAGCTGTGGGAAATGTTATTGGTCCACAGGGTAATGAAGGCACAGTATAATATTTCTTCTGATGGGGTGTTGCTGTCTCTTTGTGGCAAGCCACCCACAGTGAGTAATACATGCTTAACAGCCCCCCACATTGCTGGTTGCATGGCACTGCTAGGGAAAGAAAGAATAATTCTAATTAGATTACTGAGCACTTGGGGTGATTTCAGGGCTGTTGACAGAAAAGACTTTACTGTGCTACATTCAAGGACATACAAATGGATTATGATCTCAGTGTGGACAAAAACCATGCTAATACAGGGCAGAAGTGGAGCTGGGATGTATGAGTCAAAAGGAGGAAAGTAGATAAATCCCTCATTAGTCTGTTTGCATTTTGCTGGCCTGTGTTTGGAGAAGGCTTCAGCCCTACAGGGATTGAGGCAATGAGGAGCAGACACAGGTGGTGTGATATCCTCAGGGAGCAGCAAATTCTGAAATAGCCCAATTTAAATATTTTGGCTATAATGGTTATGCCAATAATCATACCAAAGTCACTAGGTCAGTCTAATCAACCCTTGGGGATAGTGTGCCTGCAGATAATGTGCTGAGGCTTTCACATCATTTCGAGATAAGTTACCTTCATGTATTAAGTTAATAACTAGGAGGTACAGAACAAGGTCTATCTGATGTAAAAAAAAAATGGCCCCTGACAACACAAACTTTTTCTAACACTTAGTTTGACTTCTTTTAGCTTCAGCCAAGCTGTTAGTGCATCTCATTTTTCTTATTACATTTTTTTTTTCTTTGTCCTCTATCCTCCACTTGACCTGGAAATCAATCTAGACCACCATTATTAAGGACATCCAAGTTTTCTTAATGCTATTCAGAGGAGTAAGTAAAAGATGCAAGCAAGGGCACTGAGAAGACATATAAGTGAAATTAAATACAAAGCAACTGTTGTCTCCCAGAGTGAATTGTAAACATGACTTGAATGAAAACTGTACTATAAAAATAGTATTGCATTGTGTGTTGAACCTTAATCTTAAAAAATTAAGCATCACATTACTGGTTAGTTTAAATCCTATTTTGTTATTTTACACTGTTCCCAAGCAGCTTCCTATAGATTACCACACATGGTCTAGGCTGGTTTGTTGTCAAGTATTATATAAAGAGGAAAACTGGATTTGCAAGTAGAAATAATATAAAACTTAGACCAGTTCATCAAATACTTTCTCAATTTCAACGACTTAGATTTCCTTCAGGGGCCAATTTAAGTCCTGCTTCATTTAGAAAGTGATATTGCACAGCATTATTCATATACAGTAATTATATTGGAGCACTATAACATGACAGTAATTTGGGGAGGAGTGATGGTGATGTGTCCCAGTCATATCATTCTCAACAAACATATTCCCAGCTGGTCTAGTTAGAAGCAGGAAAACTGCCTTGAAATAGTTACCTCATTGCAAATAACAGTAATAAGGTGGTGGAGATGAATAACTGTAGTGGCACAAAGGGTTCTAACTGTAAACAAAGCCATATATTACAGTAATGTTACTATGTGGGATTGCCACACAAGCAGTGAGAATGCCCAAGTTGAGGTTATTAAAGGGTGAATGTTGTGCCTCCACCTTGGCCAGTATTTGATGAACAATCTCTGTTTAAAGAAATGAATGCATTATAACTGCTGAACCAATGTGGGGAATCTTTACATAAATCTTACTGAGTTTATCTATTTTTCATATTAGTTAATTGTTTGATAAGGAAATAATTTTTAGGTAATGCCTTGAAAAACTAAGAGAGTAATCTTGTCTGTAATCTTGAGAGCCCTGTGATCGGTTTCCTAAATTCATGGTTTCATTGAGTTTTACAGTTACTATTACTTTAGTTGCTATGCGTCTTGGAAACTGTGGGTTCATAGGAAGTGCAGTTTACATAACTACCTCTACAGTGTTCAACTACAGCTGCTTAACTCTTTTGTTGCCTATAGGAACTGCTGATTTGGTAGTCGTATGTGTCAAACTGCAATTACCAAACATGAACGGTTATATACCTGTAAGGAGCATACTTCTTCCTGGATAAAAATTTAAATGGGAATTATCACCCATTTAGCTATTGTTTTGCATTGAAATTAGATTAAAAAGAAGTTTAATTCATGTATTTTCAGGGAAGAACAATACAAGTTAGGAATAATGAAGACTGGATTTGTTGTGTAATAAGAAATAATTTAAAAAAAATAGAGAAATCCTTCAATCCAGTATCCGCAATTTTGTTTATGTTAACACAGTAGGTGTTATCTTTGTTCAGGCAAAATTTGTCTGGTATAAATCAATCCTACAAAGAAGAAAGAAAATGTGTGCTAATTTTCATGTATAGAACAGCATGAAACATTTTGTACATAATTAAGATTTAAAGATACAGGATGTCTAAGTGGTGGGTGCCAACTGAGTCTAGATGGTTTCGAGGCTAAAGCATAAGCAACCCTTTTTGTGTGCTTGCTATGCAGGTGATGATAACAACATTGCAGCATTTTGATGGTTGAATCCCCTCAGCAGGAATTTATAGAACAAGTATCATCAATGGATCTTTTTGATTGCTAAAGGTGTATAATGTGATTCAGATCAGCTAAACTGAGCAAGTGACACACTGAAAGCAAAAATGTTTACAGTGTGGCCATGTTTGCCAGTCCAACACTTCAGGTCCAACACTTGATGTTTCCACAGACTGTAAAAAACCACAGGTCACAACAAACCCAACAAAGACCTGAGTAGTAAAAGGTTACAGAGGGATGCTGCTGTTTCTGCCAGCTTTGAATAGATCACACCTCGCTCTGAGCCATCTGACCTTTGAAATACTCAGGGAAGTTTCAGTCATGTGATGAGGATGCCCCAATCTATTTTATGATCTACCAAAATATTTCTAGTGGGTGTGCTGTTGAAGCTCTTGTCAAGGTGTGTCTCTAATTTGAATGCTGAACAGGAAACATCTGCCTGGAGTCAGGGAGATTCATCTCTCTGTCATTTTCTATCTCGCACAGCATCCAATCCTCCCTTCATCCTCTCAAAGTGGGAGGGAGGTGGAGAAAAAAAATTAAAAAACAACAAATATTAATGAGGTGTTACACTGAGAAATAACGATGTGTGCACTCCCTGATAGCATCTGTACTTCCTTAATGGCTTGCGCAATTATGTGGGCTTCCATTAATATCAAGGCTGGAACTGTCACCACTAAGGGCTTCACTTCAATCACTGCTGTGCCTCTACTGCTTGCCTCTGTAAGTACACAGGAAAGAAATATATGTGAAATATAGCTACTGTGTCTGGCTATTAAGCCACATAAATAGCTGCTGGGGCACACAGCCAACAGTGATACCAACAGATATTCATAATAAAAAAAAAATGAATTAAATATACTGTAATGTTCTGAAACATCTTGGGGCCCATCTTTTATTGGGTCTGGTGAGTTCTGCACAGCAAAAAACAAGACATCTACAAAATTCAAGCAGTAATGAGGAGCTATGGGACCATGCAGTTTTAGGTTTTAGATACTGTAATTTCATTTATAACTTAAATCTCTTTTTGGGATTCAATAAAGAAAGGGAAGAGAAACAGACATCTTTTATCTTTTATGATAACTAAGTGGCATAACTGTAAAGGTATACAGTTTTATTTTATTATACACCTTAGTAAATTAAAAATGTAAGCACTGGTTTTATTTGGGGGGGGGTTCTGTACATGTTATATCAAACAACACGATGGTCGCTTTTGCAGTTACATATAATAAGGCTAACAATACTGATTAATTCACTCAGGGTTTCAAATATTGTTGTCATATTAACATTATAAGGTGATACTGACACAAACAGCCTTTACATGGAGCAACATTTCCAAATAAACAAGACCCTTATATGTTATGTAAAAACAAACAAGCGAATCAGTGGGCTGCAAAAGTCTGCATTTATGTATAGCCCCCAGGAGTAGCTGTTGCCTTATCAAGCATGTCTGGGTCTTTTACTTGGCTGGCACCAACAATAAAGCCAACCTTTCATCATTCAGGGAGTCAAATACTGCCATTCTGTTAAAGCTGCTTTGAATGCTGAATGATGGCATCTGTGTCACTCCTGTTTGAAAGAGCACCACAGTCTACATAAGGATGCAGGGTGTTTTCACTTACTGTTTAGCTTCACTTCCCTTTGCTTGTTTTGGTTAGGTTAACCCCACGAGGGCCAAGTCATCAGCAGTGTATTTTTTGTTTTTTAAAACTGGTTCTCCCAAGTTATGGTAAGCAGGGGACAAAAAGTATAACTGATGGGTAGCAAAAGTCCTTTTTGTTTTTCTCTAAAACATATGGTTAGAAATGGGGTTTGGAGCTATGGCTGGGGTCGTCACCTCTCAGGTTTAAGGTTGGGTCTAGGCACCAATACCACTTGGTTAGGTTTACTAAAAGATTATGCTTTGAGTTAGAATACTGTAGAAATAGAGTAGAGGTTTATGCAGAAGAGGATAAGATCTGGAGACATTAAAGGTCAAGCAACACACTATGAAGAAGAACTTTATTGCATGACAGTTGCATTTCTGCTTGTGGCCTTCATTGGTGTCATCACATTATTGACAACTTATTCAAATAGGGTAGGTATAGAATAGAAAAAAATACAAACAACCAATCATATATATCCACATATGCATCTGCCAATGAGGCACCAACAGTGGGCTGGGCATGTGATCATGTGATTAGGAATCAATCATTTTCTCTGGGAAGAGGAAGTGTCCACCACTTTTGGGCAAGACCTGAAGCAGCCATAAGCTGGATAAGTGCGAACTGAGATGTGCTGTTTAAATTTTCCCCCACCCAATGTCACACAAATCCACTTAATCTCCTTAAATAGACGCTTCAAAATAATATAAAAGATCTGAATAAATACACTGTAAAAAAAAACAAAAAAACCCCAGATATGTTGCAAGAAAAGGAGAAAACAAATAAAACACACACAATACAAGGTATAAGTTAAGTTGGAACACTTAAAACAATGCACATGAAAAAATGACATAAATGTGGTTCTGACCAAGCATACATATGTGATAAGTTGGGAGTGAGAATAGGCTTCTATAGCCAATCTAGAGTCAAGAGGTAAGAGCATACTGATGGTTTTTCATGGTCAGTCCTTTCACAGAAATTGTATATACATTACTACCTAACATTTTTCAAAGCTGTTTTTGATTGACAAATGCATTCTTCCTGTTTTTATGTAGCTGTCAGTTCATGTGAGTACAACTTGCAATCGTGTTATAGATACCTTAAAAGGGCCTCACAGCGTTAATCACATTGGCTTTCTCATTTGTCATAATTACTTAAAATATCATTGTATAGTATGCTAAGGGAATTGACAGTAGGACAGATTTCACAGGTTTTTCTTGATAGTCCTTTTAAGTGCTTGTAGAACTCTCCAGTTCTAAAAATCTACTTAAAGCATTTCAGTCAGGCTGTCATAAAATGCTAACTTGAAAGATAAATGCAAAGACAAAAAAATATTCAAGTGAAAAGTATAAGTTTGCTCTTTTTGTAGTTGCTGCTAATTGCTTTGGAAAACTGTCAGCCGAAATACAAAATATGCATAATCTGCATGAATTTTCGAAACGCACAAATCACTGCTACAATCATGTCTTGAAAAGTCATCTCATTAATATCTGTTCAATTTTAAACTCGGCAGGTATACTCATCATATCATTATTAACTTTCTTCACACACAAGTTATCATATTTGTACTTAAATAACAATGCAATTATGTTTCATGTGAACAAAGTTGCCCACTGTTAGGATCTAATTTTCCAAATATTGTTCAAAAAATGTAATTATTTTATTAATTAATTATTTTTCAAAGTGTAAAAGTCTTCTTATTAAGTAGAACAAATAACACTGACATTAATATAAGTAAACAGAGCAGCTTTAAAATCCTCTGTCTAACAAAGGCACTGCCATTAAATCTGAACAGTGCAATCATAGATTTAATTCACCTGAGCAGGAGAATGAAATCTGTGAAAATAATGAGAGCTATTTTTCAGTAAAACTCATTTTTAGGTGATAATTGAAAAATTGTTTTTCCACTGATATATCAGATATGACAGATCACACTGGGATGAATTTTTTTTACTGTTGCTGCAGTATACAATTGGTGATGATTAATTCAATTATTACAATCAAATTACTATTATCTCCAAACAGCAAGAAAATCTTTAGATAAAAGAAGTGTACGTGTAAATTGCAGTCAAACCAAGGACCGCTACTCCACACAAGCACAATATCTTTATGAGTAGCTACACAGAACCACATCCTTCACTATGATCTTAATTAACTTCTACTCTCCAGTGAGGACACTAGCTGAATAAATCACAAGGACAATAGACAGGATTAATTCATTTATTTACTAAGCAAGTGCAGCTCATCAAATTCTAATATGGGTACATTTCCTTCATGCAAATAGCTTTTTACTGGTAGAATACTTACCCGACGACAACATGAGCCCTCCAGGGCTTTGTGGTTATTTAAAAAGACCAATCAAGAGTTTTCAAGGATGTATTAAATTCTTTATTAGGAACAGTAAAGCACTCTGTTAAGCCAAAGTCACACAGTGAAAATGTTTTTTGATGTAAAGGAATGTAATTGGCCCTGCAACAGACTGGCGATCTGTCCAGGGTGTACCCTGCCTCTCGCCCTATGGCAGCTGGGATAGGCTCCAGCCCCCCCCTGAACCTTAATTGGATAAGCGGAAGAGAATGGCTGGATGGATGGATGGAATGTAATTGTTATCGCAAATTTTTACTTCCATCCATCCATCCATTCATCCATCTATTCATCCATCCATCCAAGTGGAAGGTGCCTTTAAAAGGACTGAAGTAGGCCAAAGTAAAAGGCCAAAGAATCTCAATTTTATACTTTTGCATAAATTTACTTACAATACACCACTGTTAATTGATATGGATGAGTATAGAGGGGACTTCCCCCATAGGACTGAAGCTAGCATTGGTAGTTTATGTAAGATTCATTGCAAGCTGGAGGGCCACTCTAACCAGAAGAGGTTGCAGAACAAAACAAGACTAGACCAGCTGCAGTCCAAGAGTTGCAGTTGGATTCTGTCCACGGGACAGAGACTCTCTAAAGAGCCAGCTGAATGACATCAAAAACTACCACAACAGGGACCCCGACAGCCTGGAAATAGGGAAATGTGACGTGGGACAGAAAAGCTGGTTAACAGTAAGCAACCTTTCAATATAAATACATACAGCACCTTTAGTTTAATGATGAATGCAAATCTTTTCTCAACAAGTCAGCTTTATCTGCAGTGGGTCACATTTACTTTTGACTTTTTACAACTTGCTTTTTTAATTTTTCTACAACAAAGTAAAAAGAAAAATGTCTAAAAATAAAGCACTTACAGTGGTTCCACAGCATTTTCTACCCTCTGTGCACAGTACAGTATATACCACTTTGTTGTAATCAGACAACCAGTTAAAATGCTTATCTTGGACAACCACAAAGTTTTATGTGAACAAATAACTCATGATATATGAATATGCTAATAAGCCAATCCAAGAATTTGCTGTGGCTATGATTACATACCCCAGGGGTGTAAACCAAATAAAGAGTTTAAAAAAATGTCAGCCTCCTCAGTAATTTAATACTCCCCCAGTCTGTTCTACTCTCTCTGTAAGCTTCAGCAGAAGTAGAGTCACTGCTGCTCTGTGTGCAGAAAACATCAGAGAAATGTGTTATTTTCCTCTACATAGGAAATAGACATGGGCATGATGGAAATTGCCTCCTTCACAGACCCCTGTGAAGAGCATTTTCATATTTTCATGCCTTCATCATTTCCTTTGAAAACCGTGAAGGGAGGGGGGTATGGATCCTGCATGGCACACAGTGTTTGATGCGCTCACCACTGCGTGTTAAAATGGATCAATAGAACAAGACAAGAAAGCTGCTGGCAGAGCTGTGCTGCTCCCCAGAGTGAGATGACAGTTGGGTAGGCCAATGGGACAGGAGGTGGGTGGAGGTTAACAGCAAGAAAGATTCTGTGGTGGTCCCCTTTATCTCCTCCCTCTCTCTATTTTTTCTGTTTTCTTTGATTTTTGTTGACCAAAATTGACTTGGGGACATTTGCTCATTGATAGATCTTTTTATTTCCACTTTGCTGTAACATAAGATAATAGGAGTTGCCTTGCAGCTATGGATTAGCTTTGATTATGTGACAGAATTTATCACTGCACACAGCTGTCTCAGGGCCAACCTATAGGGTCCAGACTGTGTAGGGAGAAACACAGAATACTAATATTATCAGCACTGTCTTCACATCCATAAAAAATTAAAACTTGCATCTTTGAAAGATAAACTCATGGTTGGAGTGACTGGTGAAATGTTATGAAGGTGTTACATTTTCCAATTTTTTTAAAGATTGAACTCACTTAATTGAACTCACGCAACTATGGTGAAGTTATCTCAACTAAGACAAAGCAAATAAGATAGGTGACAAAAAAACTTTTGTGGTATCACCAAAACAAGCCAACTGAACTCTTGTCTGAGCCTATAGACAGGGGGAGGGCGGTATGGAGAGGGACAGTGAGTCTAGAAAGTCTCTGAGGGTGTGAGTGTGATTTAGAGATGGTGTGCACTGTTTACATGGCCTGCCTGGAGGGATGCGCTTCTGTTGGCAGGAGAACATTGTTAGCATGTGAGGCACGTCGCTCCGACCCCACTTTCCTCTCTGTGTCTCACTCTCCCGCTTTCTACAGCTGCTCAGGGGCATATGATGGTCTGGGAAAGATTAATGCATCTTCAACAGCATGCCATGAAATCAAATTAGTGTACTCTGATCCACAGACATGGAGGTCTTAGGCCAGGGCTGCAGCAGGGACAATTCCTCAATAACCTACAGCTTTTCACCCCCCATGAAAGTTACATGTTGATTATTCAAATAGCTTACATGCATTTTTTTTTTTTTGACTATGTGGTTTTTTTTTATGTCAAAATAATTCAGTGTGTTACTGATTTTCAGATTTGTCCTAATAATTATAACAACCCGTGAGACTCTGTTTTTTCTTAAGCACTTTGATTTCTAACTCTGTAGTGGGTCATTAAATTATATCAGGAGAGAAATGTGGAAAACCAAGCCACCCATCACACTGTCACTTTGCATTATCTCAGCCATTCATGCCCACATATTATTGCAAGTTTCCATCAAATTCGGTGAAGGATGAACACCTATTCAGACAATACACTGTTAAAATTGGATTTGCTGGGGGAAATAAAGATATTATTGCTACTTTAGTGTTCTGTTTGTGTACACTGTCTTATGTCTCTCTCATGTATGATCGTGTAATCAGGCAAGGAATGATGGAGTCATTCGCAGAGCTTAAAGAATAATAACCTGAAGATGTTTCTATTGGTGTAATGTATAAGCTGAGGATGTGGAGTGTGTGGAACAGTAGGATACTCTGTCCTTGAATATGGAAATTTACAATTGTCCCATGTGAGCTGCTAAAGCAAGCTCGGTCACGTTGTTCACCTTTAACCTGTAAACTCTGCAAAGAATACTTTGCATTTGCTTACACTGGCTCATCTGTATTGGTCATTGCCATTCTGTGTAGCTCCTGCTTACAACTGTATCCAACGTTATTAGCCTTGTGATTAGTATTGCATGACCTGTATTCTCCCACTGAGACACAGGTGAAACGATGCCATTATTTAGCAAATTACATTTATTCTTGGGGTGCCCAGAAAATGAAATAATATGTGCAGCTTTTTGAAGAGGAATAATGTATGAGAGTTGCAAAACAAGAAGGTCGAGTTCTACAGTGAATGATCATACAGCGCGAACTTTTGACCTGCAGAACGGGATTGGATTATGCCTAATTGATTTTACAGCTCAAAGGATAATCAAGACAAGCTAAGCAATAATGACTATTGACATCCTTATAAAGTTAACAACAAGTCAATACAGAGGTGCTTTTTGTTTAAACAATGAGGGTCAGGTGGTGTATGACTCATTCAGATGTAACTGATTCAGCGTCAACTCTTTTAGAGCAAAACATAACAGAGCCTTTGACACATCACACATTTGAAAACTTTGTAACTTCATTTTTTGGTGCATTTTATGATTCTATATAATGTCCTAAAATATTTAAGAACATTTTTTAATAGCACAAGGAAAGGCCAAAAGTAAGGCACTTACTCCAACTTGAAAGAACATATAGTGAAAACAACAATAAAATCAGAAAAGGTGTGTCCCTGTCAGAACTCCTGTGACTGTGGAGATGACACCCAGTCCAAATCTGCCTCAATCCATGCATGGCTGTTCAGCATCTTGCCAAGCACCAATAACCAGGAAACTACAGCTAGAAAGAAAGAAAAATGAAAAGGATTAAGTTAGGTCAGTTTATTTATATAGCATATTTAAACACAACCAACATTGACCAAAGTGCTGCACAGCAAATAAAACTATGAACAGTTAAAACAATACAAATAATTTGAGAACAATTAAAATAATAAAATAATTAATTAAAACACTAACAAAGTAATAATGTTAAATAATATATTTTTAAAAAATTCACTGGGGAAAATTACACAGTGAGGTAAAAGTAGTTCAAAATTAAGAAAGGCTAGTGAGAAGAAGTATGTTTTCAGTCGGGATTTTAATACTGTTAGGGAGGTAGATGACTTAATCTGAAGAGGGAGATGATTCCAGACATTTGCAGCTACAACTGATAACATTTGGTCAGCTATAAGCGCCACTCAGGGAATTTGAAATGACTAAAAACTGCTGATCAACAGACCTACAGTCATTGTAAAATGAAGTTACCAGTCATGGTAAATTCTAAGGGTTATGTATCAGGACAAAATAAAAATATTCTGGTCCTTAGCAGGTCTTAAAATTAGATAAATACAACCTCAGATAAAGTACAAAGTGTGACATATTACAACATGTCATTATTTATTTGACAAAAACTATGCCTAAAATGCAGAAGCAGTGTGCGAAAAACTAAGCATGCCCTTACTGTTTCCATAGGAATCTAGAGGGTAAGTAGCAGCCAGGTGCTGCTAATCAAATGCACTTGATTAACTGATCATCAGCAAGTGTGAGCACCTCTGTAAAAGCAGAAGTTTTGGCAGTTTAAGTTTAAGTGTGTTTTAACATACTGCCAAGGAGGAAAGATATCAGCAATGATCTTAGAGAAGCAATTATTGCTGCCCATCACTCTGGGAAGGGTTTTAAGGCCATTTCCAAACAATTTGATGTCCATCATTCTACAGTGAGAAAGATTATTCACAAGTGAAAAACATTTAAGACAGTTGCTAATCTGCCCAGGACTGAACGTCGCAGCAAGTTCACCTCACCATCAGACTGTGCAATGCTCAGAGAAACTGCAAAAAACCTAAGCGCTTCAATTAGCATGTTAAATGTTAAGTTCATGACAGCACAAATAGAAAAAGACTGAACAAGTATGGCTTGTTTGAAAGGGTTGCCAGGAGAAAGCCTCTTCTCTCTAAAAAGAACATGTCAGCACAGCTGAGGTTTGCAATGTGGCATCTGAACAAATCCCAAGACTTCTGGAACAATGTCCTGTGGACAGAAGAGACCAAAGTGGAGATGTCTGGCTATAATGCACAGCGCCACATTTGACGAAAACCAATCGCAGCAACACAACCACCTCATTCCAACTGTCAATTACAGTGGTGGAAGGGTGATGATTTGGGCGTGTTTTGAAGCCACAGGACCTAGGCACCTAGCAGTCATTGAATTGACCATTGAATCTGTACACCAAAGTATTCTAGAGTCAAATGTGAGGCCTACTGCCTGACAGCTAAAGCTTGGCCAAAACTGGGTCATGAAACAGGACAATGGTAAAAGTAATAATGTAAGCTACTGAATTATGTGGTGTATGTAGCTTTTTACAGGACTCTATACATTCCTGTGAAAACCTTCTTTTTCACATGACTGAATGCAAGCAAAACTATTTTAAAATTGGTCCTATATTTCACAGGAAGCCAGTGTAACAATTTAAGAATAGGTGAAATATTCTCATGCTTCCTGTATCAGTTGTACCAATCAAGAGTCCAGCAGCAGCATTTTGAACTGACTGCAAACAAGAAATTACTCTTTTGTTTAGTTCAACATATAACAAATATCAGTAATCCAGATTAAGAGTAACAGATCATGTCAAACACATGTCTGATCATTGAAATCACAATTCCTTACAAAGGTAAGATTTCTAACCTGTTATTTAAACTTGTTGAATTGCAATCATGAAATGTGCATCATTTTTTTAACACAAACAACAGGGTTACTTGGCAATTTCTGACAATTACAAAGTGGATATAAATTGTTATATTAGATGCACCTGCACATGCTGGTGAAGATGGTGGTAATCAGTCTTAGCCAAGGCAGTTGCTATAGGACACACAGCAGGCCTAACAAAGACAGATTAGAACCTGCAGGGCACATCACTATAACCAGTAGATCTCTTCACATAGTCCTGCTTAAAGGTCTGAAATGTGACTGCACATGGATTACTACTGATAGGACAGAGATAACACACATATAAAACACAGTGGACATACATGAGATAATGTATATTTCGAAAAATCAAACTTGCATTGCCAAATTCTTCTAGTCAGCGTGTAGTCTAGTCTAGTGTCTAGTCAGTGTCTAGTAGTGACACTGTTGGTGTGAATATAAAATAATGACTTACCAATACCTTATTAATTATGTTAAACATTCAGCTGACATATTTTTGACAACAGTTAATATTGTTATTTTCAAAGTCTGGAAGTTGAAACTACATAGAATTGAACAAAGATGTGGGCTTATTCACAAAACATGTCAATCCCTCCTTCGATACCCTTCATCTGAGGTGAGCTCCAGTTTAACATTCAGGTCATGAGCACTTGAACCAGCCTTTGGACAAGTCCTCACATCCCTCGCATGAGCTTCTCTTTACCCTATTGACTGAGGATGAGTCTGTCACTGGATCCGGATTAAAGTCTTAAGACTATCTATAAAAGGGGGCCGGGCAATGAGGGGGACTTGTCAAAGATTTGTTTGCTGTCAGGGCCTTGTTAGAGCCAGGAAAAGGTACGGCTGCAGAATAGCAAAAGCTTCCATTTCTGTTTGTGCTCCAAAGTCACTTCAAGATCAAACCACTCTCTTGCCACAGTAATAATGAAAATCAGGCTCTTAATTAATCATTAGCATCCTGTCATTATATTAACAACTCAAAAACCTGGTGCCACCAGAGGCTTTCTATCAAATCTTTAAACCAATAAGTTCCAATTTACACCCCACCCCCCCCGATGCTCAGCAGCCTGTTGCTTGTGCCACTCTTGCACAATTCACAATTCATGACACTGAGGTCAAAGAACATTTGAATATTAAAACCAAATAAGACAGCTATGTTGTTTGGTAAACAGAGTGTTACTGCATAAACTATGCTGCATAAACTTGCTGTGTATATGCATCCTACTGATAAGACAGACTTACTGTTTGTCTCCTATTTAAACACAAATAGGCCTAAAACTTGTGTGGGTACAATTCGCTAAGGGGTATGTGTGGTAGCTAGCAGAAATGTCTAGTAAAAAAATCAAGGATGCCCAGAAGTCATGAAATCTATTTGCTATCCATTCCCCTCTTTATATAATGTCTAATCTCTTTTAAAAGCAATTAGAAATTACATCTACTCTGTTTACCTTGATAAGAGATCAAACGTTACCTGCATCTCCGTGCAAACAAAATACTAATGAAAGGCCACCCAACTGGCTGCATACTGGGCAAGTACGCCTCTGGAACCCACATGCAGATTACCTGCCCGTCGACCTGTTCCTAATTATTATTCATGTTTACAAACTTTCATCTCTTGGGACAGGCTGCAGAATCAGCTGCATATGAGATGAGCAAACAGAGGCTGCAGCAGCACACAGGAGTGGACATGAATTTATTCATGGTGAAAAGAGTCCATCCGTGCAAGGGCCCCTGCATCTCTTCTCCACCTCCCCAGAGAGCAGACATTTATGAAGACATTCCCTCAAAATCATAATAACAGCATTACCATTCCAAGCAGCCACTACCTGCGTCATGACTGCATTTGTTGCTCTGCCAAGCCTGCCCAAACAGCCCAAACTTACCACACTACCACTACCCCAGTTTCCTATATCGGTGTAGGAGAGTTCAGTGTCTGCATTTCCCTTGGGATGTGTGGTAAGGCGCTTAACAGTACGTTTTACACCCACTCTTCACCCAGAGTGCCTCCATCCACCACCCGTGATGAGGGGAATAGCCACCTGACGTGCAGCTATGGCACAGCAATCTTGTGGGAGAAAAAGGTTGAATCGTTAAAAACACACACACACAATCCCAGTCCCAGTGGACCTCTCACTCTCTCAGACACACATTTGGCACACATGGAAAGGTGTAAAAACAAATAATGGATGGATTCACACTAACAGGGAGAAATACGTGTATGAAACTGAGTTTTGTGAGGCTTTTTTTTTTCTACATTAAACGTTGACTTTTGAAGATAAACTTTATGTAATGCATACAATTTCCACTTACTATTTGTCACATACTAAATTATTTCTGCTTGTGGTTTCCAGTCTGACTACGCATCTCTATTATGTCAGTAGTTAAAGATGGGTATGTGTTTTGTTTGCTACACTTCAGGTGTCTTTGAATTCAGCTCAGTTTAATAAGCACATAGACAATGTCAGTGGCTTCATAACTGATGGCAACTGTATGTGCTGTCAGCGTTGTGTCAGTTAGTTCTATCAAAACATAAGCTCGGTCCACAATTACAGCCTGCTGTCAATGCTTGATGAAGCATTAAGACAACAGAACAAGTTGTCAGATTGAAGCTTACACAGCTCAGATATTGTCTACATGACATGAAATACATGACGCCTGCCTTTGCCTCCTCCATAAATTGCCATACAGACCACACATCCTGATATAAAAAAAAAAAACAATAAAAGAACAGAACATTTTGTTTGACAAATTAATCAACAATTGTGTTGTCCCATGTTAAATAGATGCTGCTGCTCTACGTGATCTAGTCAAAATTTGAGGACTTGACTCATCACTGTGTTCTCCAACAAAGACTGAAAAAGCCCTACACACCAAGGGCAAATTATTTTTGTTTGTAGCAGCTATTAGCTAAATGGGTGATTAATGTACTAATGAATCATTAGAAGAGATCATTCTGGGTTAGTGTATGCCACCTCATGAAGTAATTGAGCTAAATTAAGCCAATCACCATAGGGCTTGCCTTTTCTTGTTCCCCATGTCTGACCACTGTCTGTCTGACTTCCAGCCAGCAGCTGAAGCTGTCCAGTCAGGCAGGACCACAGGGTCAGTAAGAGCAGATGAAAATCCCAAGAGATAAGTGGAAAATGAAGGGAGGAATGTGAGTCTCCAAAATAATCCTATGCTCCAAAAACAAATTGGCTTTCGTCTCCAGTCTAAGTGCTGCAAGAAAGTACCACTGGGAAAAGAATCAATTCCACCTGACCTTCCAACTTAATCACCAACTGCTCCACTGGTACTCTGTTGAGACCACCAGCACTGTGAGATGCTGCAGAGGGCAGGGCCTCTGGTGGGACAAATGTCACTGGAGAAAGCTGCACTAAGCATTTTTGATTCATTTAAACACATGATGTTTAGTGTTTTCCACTCAGAATTTCATCCACTATTCATATTAAGGTCTTGAATGTCATCCACATGTATACATGGACAGTGGAAAACTCTTAGGCTTACTGTTGTTGCATTCCACATGGTTGACCACAATATATCGCTAGATGCACTGGAAAACTGAGTGAGACTTTCTGGAACCCAGCTGGACTGGGTTGAACCATAAGTGATGGACAAGAACTATGTGTGGATTGAAAATGATGCTGAAAATGATCTGACACGTGACGTTCCCCAAGGCTACATTCTTGTGCCTCTTCAGTTTAATATCTGGATGCTTCCATAAATAGATTATTGAAAAAAGCTAAACAGCACAGTATAATTACAAAATACAAATAACAACATCTTTTACTTTTTTGAACTAAAATATTCATATCATGCACTACAGTGTAACTGCATTGTAATATTTAATCTCTAATTTTATTTTTCATTTAGTAAAATATTTGTAATTTTCATATTGTCTTTGTACTTACGTATCATGATGCCTTATGTCGCCTTGCTGTTGAAAGGTGTTATACAAAGAAACATTAATGTCCATTAAAACAAAGTCCATTATAATGCTCTGCTTTAATAAAATAAATTTGACAAACCAGTATATACTTTATCTATTTATACAGTATATATAAACAGTAAATAAATATGTATACATTGATATATATTGAGTTTCTGCCAAGAACAGCCTATTAACCTTAAAGGCAGTATATTCACCATAGGATCTCTTCATGTTAGTTACACCGAAGGCATAAATGCATAAATGTTAATAATAATGTTAATAATAAATGTAATTGAAAAGATTACATTAACAAATTAAATCATGCTAAGAAGATCATTTATAAACTTATAATATTCAGCATTAAATGTTCTTATGTAATTTACACTGAAGCCTATTTTATGTTTTATCTTTCCATAATACACTAAATGTCTGTTTGTTTGCAAACACCACACAATCAGGAGTTGAACAACCAAAACTGGCACGCCAGTACAACTTAGACACCTGAAGTTCTTATCTACAGTATATCAAATGCCATCATGTTGCCAAGCAACCACCTACCAACCGGATAAAATGGCCCATTTGTAGCATTTATACACCCATAACACCTTATAAAAGCATTGTATCATTTCAATTAAATGATAATTGATGATGATTTGTCCTGTCTCCCTCCCCTGACACCCAACCAGTCGTGGCAGATGGCTGCCCCTCGCTGAGCCTGGTTCTGCCAGAGGTTTCTTCCTGTTAAAAGGGAGCTTTTCCGTCCCACTTTTGCCAAGTGCTTGCTCATAGGGGATTGTCTGATTGTTGGTGTTTTCTCTGTATTATTATAGGGTCTTTACCTTACAATATAAAGCACCTTGAGGCGACTATTGTTGTGATTTGGTGCTATATAAATAAAATTGAATTGAATTGAACTGAACTGAATAATAACAGCTAATTTATATCCATAAACTTTTATTTTTTATGATATATTATAACATCATTGTGCTGCCTAGCAACCACCTTACAACAGACTAAAATCACAAACCAAACAATACTTCAGGATAGGCATGTACTAGTTAAATTAAGCTTTTGCAATTCTTCAACAAATAATATAAATGGTGTCTGGAGCCAATGTGGAAGTAGCCTGGTGCAGGCTAAATTTCACCATCAGTGTCCTGTTGGTCATTTAAAAAAAAATTCCACAATAAATTCAATATTAAGCCTCTAGGAAAGACTGGTTTGTTTGACAAGTCTGGTCTGGAGATTGGCATGGACAAAGCAAGCCATGAGAGTCACTCATGGGTGAATTTGAGTTGCACACATTTTGTTTTAATTTACTTGTGATATAATCACTTCTTAACTTTTATCAGGATTTTTCAGTGGAGAAGCCTATTCATACACCTCAGACAGATTTGCCATTCGTTAGCTTGTTTTAATCAGTTTTCAGTTCACTGTAATTGCTTTTTTTTCTCATAATTGTACTAAGAAACTTTAAAGGCATTCAAATAAACATTTTTTAGAGAGCACATTACGTTGTTTTCTATTGTGATGTAATTTATAAGCAATGTTCCTGAATTTATTACTTTAGAACCTGTAAAATATACCTTTCCCATAAGCTAACATGGGCTGTAAGCTATTTATGTACCTAACCTGGGATGGAACATCATGTCTTAAACTATCTGCCAACTACTAGACTTTACTATTTTATATAAGTTAATCATGCAAATCATCTACTTCAACTTTTATCCAGTATACCAATTTTATCTATAGTGTGGTCATAGGAGAGAATACTCCCTCTGCCCCACCCAGCTTTCCATAGTTGTAAGGCCTTGGCTCTAAGCTAAGGGGGAAAGACCCTGAAACAGCTCTCTAGGCTTTAGTTAACCTCTAATGCAAATACACAGTCTGTGGTCTCTGCAGTCTGTGATCGCTTCCTTCATATCTTATTGGATAAATTCCCTCTCTGTCATTTACATTTTCACTCACTGTTCCCTTCAAATCACAAATTCCATATATCACCATATTTGAACACAACTGGAATTATAGTTTAATTTTAATTACATTTATAAATACTGTCACTCCTCATGGACTGAGCTATCTGCTATTATCCAAAGCTTGTATTTCCAATGAAACACTTACACTTTAAGTGTTTAACCAAGAACATTTTTGTACCCTGCTTTAATTCTAGCTTTGTATCTGTGTGTATACAAATGTTGTATTTTTAAATGGTTATGTGTCAGTTTAAGAGTGATTCACTGTTAACTATTTACTGTAAATGTCTAACACATTTATTAACATTAGATGGCATAAGGGCAAACAATGTTTAATTTGTTTGTGTTTTTTTTAAATCATCTTCAATCAAGGCATCTTTTACATTTGGTGTTCTGCCTATCCAAACCCAGTCATACCAGAGAAGCATGAAAGAGTAAGTGGCATCTGCTCAGGTACAATTGGTCGAAGCTACATAAAGGTCAAAGCAGGAAGCAAAGTAGGAACTAGAACAGTACACTGATTTGACAGTGTAACTGGAGTCTAAATCACAGCTTTCATTTCATTTTACAATAACCTCCAGTTTATACACAAACAGCTAAGTGTAGGATGATCTGGCATGTCAAACTCATAATTAAAAACAAAAAATCCTTGGCTTTATTTCATTATTGGGTTTGTTGGTTATAGTACTAATTTCATTATTCAACATGTAAAAATATGATAAATTATTCAGTCTCTTGATCATTTCTGCATATTAAGACATTTTAATGCATTTTAATGTATTCCTCCTGTATTTCGTCTGGTAGTCCAATGTACTTTATAGTTAGTCGTACCAACCTGCGCAGAAGCTTCTCCAGGTGCCCTTCATCGAAGGATATGGGAAAATAGCCTCTCTTCTGCTTGCTGATAAGCACACCCAGGCACAGGTTGGCCTCTTGAGACCACGCTGCCTTTCTCCACAACACACGAGCAATAGTTTGCCCTGCAGAAGGTCAGTGAGAGAGAAAGCTGTTTCTGCCTGCCTGGGGATCTGGATGTGGGAGACTCAGTGACCTGACACCACAGACCACTGGGCTGCAGAAGTTAAAAAAGTAAATTATGTATGATCTAGTTTGCAGACAGCAAATTTATCCTTGATACACTTGAGAACATGGGATTTATAATGAAAGGACAGTGGGCTTGTTAAGTCAAACATATGGTAAAAGAAGTGAAGGAATGCTGTCGATGTGAGGCACCATGGCTTCCCACTACATTTCACAAGTCAATATTTGCTGGATGTATTGGCTTCAGTAAATACTGCAGTCCACACATGGTGCTCATTCCAGCAGAGTCTGGGAATAGAGTTCTCAACCAGCTGCACAATATGAAATTTGTTGTGTCCCAGTAATGACACAACACAAAGCCAGGCAGGTGGTAATAAAGATTCTCTTTCTGCAGAGATGCCTCATATCCTCACTCTCCCTCACCCTTAATTTATTCCCTGTGGTGCTATGAGTGATTTTGTCTGTTCTTTCCCTTATATTAAACATCACACACTATTAGCTCTCAATAATCATTTGCTGCCACCCAGGACACAATGATTTCCCATGATACATAAAACTGCAATAACGTCAACTCAGTTTCAGAAATAATATTGCCAACATTCTTTTTTATGTGTCTCCCCCGGCTGGAGAAAATACCTCCGTACAGCTCGCCCACTCTCATACAGAGAAAAGACAAACCATTTGTAACTTTCAAAAGTTACAAAAATCTAGTTTCTGCACATTTCTCAAAAAATCCATATCTCAGTTCCAAAAGAAAAAGAAATATTTCAAGAGTGAAAATAGGCTACATGCTGAGGGAGACAGATGGCTTATATACTGTCTGCAGTATTCAGCTGTGCCCTCACCATAAATAACTATGTAAAAAAAAAAAAAAAAAAGAAAAAATTTCAAC
>VUQS01023814.1:7250-18781 GCA_015108495.1 Heterochromis multidens | reverse complement strand
CCCGGTGTTCCCGGTCTTCGGGTGTGGAAATGACGGAGAAGTCCTGGTGGCAGGTGAGCCCGAACACCACAGCTTTTTGGCACTTGGTCCTAACCTCTCGGCTTTAAAAATCCAGAGTTATCACTTTCACCACTTTTAAGTCCTGTTATATTACAACGAAGTGATAACGGGCAAAGCAGCTTCTTAAATTTGGCTAGCTTACAGCTGTTTAAACTTGATTGGTCACTCGTAACGGCCTCTTTCAGCCTTGCCGTTGTTGTTCTAACCGTGAATGGGGGCTGCTCTTACTAACTATTTTCTATTTCTTGTAGCGACTGGACCGTCCAAAGGTTGTATGGCTTTTAACGTCCTATAGCTACCGGTGTCTCTCTACGCTCTGTGTCCCCCTCCCCCTCCTATCGCCAAAGCGGTTGCTAGCCCGTGACGTCAGCCGCGGGGACCGTCAATAACTGTCCTCTCACACACACATGAAAAATAAAAATAAAAATCCACATTAAATGCCTCAGTGATCTTTTCAAACTTCACTCATAAACTTGCGAATGTGTGTTCAGTATTTATAACAAAAATGTGATTTTTTTGGAGGCATTTCAAGCATTTTTAGCCCCATCGGTTTCATCGATACCCCGGCGGTTTCCGGGTGACCGCTTTAAAGATGATGCCTAGCCGACTCCGTGCGCGGAGCCGCCTATTGTTCTCGCCGCGAGCCCTGGCCTTGGTGCTGAAACGATGCTTCTTGACGTGAAGCCGAAGCGCGCCGCCGACGACGAGCACGCAGTCACGACTACTACAGCTGTTCACGCCCGAGCCCGAAAATCACGCTCACACCCACACAGAGTGAAATGTGTGACAGAGGGAAGAGAGATAGCTCGAGGTTGGAGTTGGCCTACTTTACAGCCTGTACTTTGGAAAACCGGCAGACACTGGGCTATTTAACTGTGATATCCAAAAAAAGGGGCAGCTTCCAGAGTTATTGATAACATATCTTTGAATGATAAACCAGTGTGCGTTCCCGGAGCCTTTGAAGGAGAGAGAGATTGAGTGAACAGCGTCATAAGGTTCATGGTAATTTACTCCCAAAGGTCACCATCTGCCTGTCTTGCATCGTGCCCTCTGTGAGCCACATTCATCCAATATATACACCCCACCCACGCAGTCGTGCATGCAAACCCCGGTGTGAAGGGCTGCAGACCTCTGGAACTGTTAGGTCTTTCTTGCAAGAAGAAGACGACGACGACATGGCATCCTGATTTTACTTCTGTTCCTTCATCTTTGGGCTGAAGCTTTATGAATGCTCTGCCTGGTACTTGTTTGCAAACAGCTGCACATATAGGCATGAAAAAGAAAACAACCTCCCCTTCCCTAAACAGTCTAGAAACCACTGGATTACCTTTAGCTATGTTTGAGGACAGAGAGAGAACTCTTTTCCCCTGCATTAGTGGGAATTCAGGGCCATGGGCAATTTGAGGGAGTTTTCATTCCACAATTTAAAACATACAATCACTGGCCACTTTGTTAGGTACACCTGTTCAACTGAATGTTTATGCAAATATCTAACCAGCCCATTACATAGCAGCAACTAAATGCATTTAGGCATGTAGATATATATGTAGGTCAAGACAAACTCAAATAATCACTTGGCTACAGAAGTAGAAGACCACACCGGATCATGGACGCACAGCCGACAAATCTGCAACAACTGTGGAAAAAGTATACATTTACATCACAGATTTTTATATGAAATTATCACTTCTCCACCAAAAAGTTCTGATACTATTGGAAGTTACTCTGGTTCACATTTCTAAAATTGTGGACACGGGCCCTTCAACTGATTACTCAAATATCCAGCCATACGGCTCATGAAACTGCACTGGCCTAAGCAATATTTTAGTTTACTAAAGGTCCTATGCCTTTTTAACTTACAATCTCTTCTTCCCCGGTTTTATTTTGCTTTACTGGTAGCCCTACTCTCTACACACACTCATCCACTCCTAGATTTTTATCTCAGACAGGAGCTGACCTTGGCAGGGCTTGCTTAAAGACTGGATTGTGCACTTCACTTCCTATCTGAAACATCAGATTACACACATACACACAAGACTTTATAACGGACATAATAAATAAATATATAAAAATTAGCTTTGTGTGTTACCAGGATGTTTCTATCTTGTGATATTAATTGTGCTACAGCACATATATGTGACTCAATAAGTTCACAGTGTCATTTATCTGCTGATCTAATTTTACTGTGCTATGTTGGCTAGATGTTTTTTTTTTTTTTTAATTACACAAAAATGATAACTCACGACACTTTTTGGGTGAAATGAGAAATAAAACATCCTTGTTCATTCAATATTTCAACGCCAACATTCATTTTTGAAAACACCAATCCCTTTATCCATAGATGACTCATTGTAGAAGAAAGCTGGGCCTGACTAGGTGTGTAGGAGACTCAATAGCACCACTGTTTGGACAAAAGTGGCTAAGTCACCCTTATTCAGTGGACAAAAATAAAGCATCACACGCACACTTGATTTCTCTGTAATTTCCGTTTTATTTAAAATGAAGCTTCCAGATAATAACTCCTCCACACCGTTTTCTGTTTTTGTACGATAAAATTGTCTGTATACTGAAAATAATCTGATAATCTCTTGTGGTAACAAAAAATTGCTACAGCTCCACAAAACAGCAAATAAATTACATGTTCTTTAGATAATAGATAAATTACTATCCTTTTTATGTTTATATATAAAATCTAATTTCTACTACAGGGGATAAGAGACAAGAATGACGCATTCAAAGCCACATCTGCAAAACTCACACACACACACACACACACACACACACACACACACGTGTACACACACGTGTACACACTCCTGACACACACATACACCCACAGTTTAAGATCAAAAACATGGATTCTTTCTTCAGATGCAACATAAAATAGTTATGTGACAGTTAGATGTGAATAAATGGAGTCTACAACAACACTTCTGATAACTCTACTCAGTTATAAACATGAGCACCAACTATCTCCAGAGAAATGACAGACATTAAAACATATCTCACAAATATACAGACTCCTCACCTTTGACTGGGTGTGAGTATATGTTGGGGTGGGAGGTGTGAGGAGGAGAGAAAGAAAAGAGAGCAAATTAAAAACAAACAAGGCCAGAGAAAGAGCATCAAATAGTACATACACACATATACAGAGACTGCCACTTCGATATGCATTATTTTTGTTTTAGGGCAAAGCAGGATCACTGCATTTGATCTATATCGTATCTCAAAGACTACATGTAAGAAAGCAGCTTTCTCAGTCCCCTTAAGGTTTCTTAATTCTGACTTCACCTGATCTCACTGGACAGATTCAACATCCCCTCCCAAGAAGGTAATGACATAAAGACCTTTCTAATACTGTAGCTTAATTATACTTTAATTATACTTGCAAAATCAGTCATTCAATAATTATTAATGGTTAAAGGCCACCTTCTGTATTCTGCACTGAACACATGTGATCATTGGCTTTTGGTTGTCAGTTTGTCAGCAAGATTATGCAGAAACTACCAAGCTGAATTTAATGAGAATTTCAAGAACTCATGGAATTTGGGTCACTTTCTTCTGGTTCTTACTGACAGCAAATGTCATGAAAAGTACAAAACCAGCAATGACTCAGCAAAAAACGTTTCTTCTGTGTTGCTGCAGCCTGATCTAGCTTGTGCCAAAGAGCTCCATTTTAATCCAAAAACTACTTAAAGTGGATCTGTGAACTTTTCCTTATTTTCTGTCATATATAGTACATATATACAGTACTGACCTTTTCTACTCTCAGCTCTGTATGAGGTCACTGGATGGAGATATCATTAATATGGCCATTGTAGGCACACAGCTCTGGCTGTGAGCAAAGAAGTCCCGCCCACCTGCTGTTCACGCCTTGTGTTTGCAAGGGGCAGCCAATCAGAAGAAAGTTGGAGAGTGGAGCTAAACCAGCTTGTTTCAGTCAGAGGATAAACTGAGGGGCTGCAGCTGGAAGATAATTACAGATAACTTTGAACTGTTAGTCATGAAAAGCTACTCTAGGTCCCCTATTATTACTAACATTATTCATTATAATAAACCCACGCACTGTAATCTATTGAAATAATTCATTTAGCTAGTCCTTCATACACCGTCCTGCTGCCTAGAATAATTACAAACATATATTTATCTGAAGTGCACTGTGTACTCTTGATTAATGCCCTGGTGTTTATATTTTAGTGGTGAGTAAATTCTTAAAAGGTTTACATTATGAGTATGCCAAATGCATAGTTGGAAACTGAGACTAATAATACGCTGCATATTTGGTCTTTTCATTGAATTTGATGGCAAGAAGATAAATACACAGCAACAACTGTCCTGTCACTTCTTTCTTTAATATATATCTCTAAAAAGAAAGAAAATCATGTCACTTATTTAGTAAGCGGCATTATCTTTAGTTTAGTGGAAAGAAATTACTGCAGCCACAAATCTTTACAGCTAGATGAGATTTTAAACAAACCTTTTTTTATGGGAACCTTTATGTTGTGACTGTCCCATGTCAGCTAACCTTCTTGCTTGGGAAGAGTCTCATCTCTGTCTTCCTACCCGGTTATATTTGGTCACTAACTCTCATGCCCACCTGACTCCTTTGGTTCATCTGTCCAAATACTGAGCAATAAGAAGACACTTGAGGAAATATTTTTGGCAAACAGAAAAAAAGACATAAAATGTGTAAATAAAATCCTTCTAGCCTGGCTGCGTTTTTTTTTCCACTGTAGCTCAGTGGGGCACTCGATGATAGATCTATTCCAGTAGATCTTCAGCACATATATCACTACAGTAAACAGCTTATCTAGCACACATGGTTATCATTCGTTTAGCACATAATTAGTGGTATGCATGTCTGACTACATCTGCTTGAAGATCCCGCATATTAGGAGGAATCTTAAATTTGTTAAATTTGCTGTTGAAACACAGCTGTGTCCTCCTTTTATTACAACCTATAAGTCACAGAAATGAGCCTCCGAGAGAGAAAATACTGACAGCAAATTCACCATCAAACTGTGTGGGGCAAATTAAGAAGCTGTTAAAGCTAACGCACATAGTAAATTGAAGCAAGCTCAGAGGAAGGTGCAGGTTTAAGCGACTGGTACTGGTAAGAGGAACTGGCTGCTTTCACAGTGTTTTACATTAAGATTTAGGACAAAATAGCTAAAAGTTATCAGAACACCATCATGTGTCTACTCTGGGCTGCCCATTTCTACAGACTTGTCATTTCTGGGGTGATCAGCCCTTTTGACCTAATCCTCCACTACTTGCGCACAGGGGCTGTCTTTGATTGGCTGGTCAGTGCCTCTTGGCACGCTGGGCACTCTGGGCACAGGAGGCACAGCAGACTTTCTTGTAGTAGGCGTAGACGCACAGTCTGGCCTGCACCACCAACTCACACTGTTGACGTATGTCTCGACAATTTTCATCTGTGAGCAGAGAGGAGGACAGAGAGGTTGGCAGGGAGATCAAAACATACTTGAATACACTGTTTCGTTGACACGCACACCAACCTGGGACCTGTGGGCTGCAGGGTATTGTGTTGCAGATTTGTTCCTGGACTGGTTTGGTGTTGAAGTCACATTCATGGCTGTGCTTTTTCTCTGGTGTTAGACATCGGACTTCCCTCATCTGTAAGCCCTTTCCACAAGAGCGTGAGCACTGAGAACAAAAACACAGGCGGCGAGAGAGTGTAAACAATATGTCCACAAATGTCTGACACTTCCACTGATTTTATTTCTTTTTCTTTGTTAACCCCTCATCTCTCACCGCACTCCACTCTGTGGTGAACCACTGTGGCTGACACGCTTCCATCTCACACTCCTGGACTGCAGCAGGCCTGTCCAGGTGAGCACACTCAGCAGCTGGTACAACAGTAAAATCATTCCCCCTCTTCTGGACGCAAATTATGTCTCGTCGCTGAGTTCCATTCCCACATGGGACGTTACACTGGTAAAAGACCAAATATCAATCATATATCCAACCCCAGTCAAGAATACAGTAGCTGCAGGACACAAAAGACATGAGAACCAAACTCACAATAAAAAAAGGTCTTTGTATAAGAACCAAAAGAAAGTTCCCACCATCCTACCTGTGTCCAGGGGCTGCTGTACCACATGGTTATTGGCACACAGGGGCCCCCGTTACATGCCTTCATCTCTGCTGGTTTGTCCCCAACACAATCTCCTCCTCCTCCACCCTCTCTGACCCCTCCTCTGGTGAGACACACCACTTCTCTCTTTTGCACCCCGGGGCCGCACTGTGCTGAACACTGAGCACACAAAGTGGGGGAACATGTTGAGGACTGATGTTAAATGCATGTTTTATTCTTTTGTTCCTATGTATGTGCATTACTCACAGTCTTGGACCAGTCTGTAAAGTACCAGTTGGTCACACAGGGGCCCATGTTGCACTCCTCACTTCCCTGTGGACGGGCCCTGGAGTTGCACTCCTTTTCATTTACCACGTCGCCTTGATCGCTGATACAGCGCACACTCCTCGTCCTCCTCCCTACTCCGCAGTCCACTGAGCACTGAGACAATGAGAGGACAAAGATGAGAATGTACAGATGAACCATAGGGCAAACCCACAATTTAAGCCACTAAATTAATCATCTTTTTGTTCCCAAAGGACAATAAATAGTTGTATAGTCACACAATTAGAGCTTTTTAAAATTAATGATAGATGCAGTGTCTTGTTGAACTTAACTATGCAAGTGTCCTGGTTACTGACAATGAGACAGGGTCTCTTGGCCTCTTGTTTCCAGACAAGAACAGAGGCTGTTCCCAGTCACATACTGGTGTTGTGGACCTACCTGGCTCCAGTCAGAGCTGACCTCCCAGTGGGAGCAGAGACGGAGCTGGCAGACCTGTGTCAACACTGGCTGGGTCAGGTTGGTGCAGCGCTGGGGGTGGACCATGGTGGAGCGGTCTCCAAAGCTCTGCCTGCACTGAAGCTGCCTCTGCTGCACACCGGGGCCACAGGATACACTGCACTCTGACCACGGACTAGTCTCCCAGCTATCACAAAGGAGGCAGGAAAGTTAATAATAAAATTCCACTGTGATTTCATACAAGGTCAAACTTCTTCTTCCCTAACAGGAAAAACAGTGTAGTCTGTGGTTTTTCATGTTTTTTCATGTTTCAATCCACTTAAAAATATTTACAAATGATTCAAACAAAGACATTTTTGTATGCCATTGGTTTCCAGTCATAGTTATATGATACAGTTTGTGAATTTATCTTTAATTCTCCACAGTGAACATCACTCTTATACATGGTACAAAATACAGCCAACCCAAACAAATTAACTGCAATTTAGCTACTACATATTAGATTTTGCTTGCAAAAACATGCACTATAAACTGTCTCTATTTTCTTAAAACAATTTTAAAAAATGTGTGCATTGCAGCGAGACACAGTAAAGCTGGTAGAAATCAATGTGTTTCAAGACATTTCTAGAAATGAAACCTTGCATTTTGGAACAAAAATGAAAAAGGAAGGTTGGTGCTCTTGAATCAAGAAAAATTAAATGTCATTTTACAAAATAATCTGTTCAAAAACAACTGACTGCAGATATATTTGATTTATATCAAGAAAATGAGACTTTATAGTTTCTACAGGAAAACATTTTTCGCTTCCTGCAGAGGTGAATTTTAAAAATATAATATAGAAATTAATTTTCTATATAACTTGTATATCTTCAAGGTTAACTGTGTAATTGCTCACAATGGTGGGCAGGGGTGTGTGTTACAAGGCTCCTCCTCAGGACCAGGTTTGGCTGCAGAGTCACACTTGCTGTCTGGGACCTCTTCGTCTGTATCGCGGCTTACGCATACAATGTGTCTGTACTGAGTACCTTCAGAGAGAGAAAGAGATGGATAGATTCTTGTACTTGCTCCCAACAACCAGAGGAGGGAGACACCACATCATCCAAAGTAATTAAGCAGATAAGAGAATTTTTGGGTGTAACACGTATGAAGACCTACAATCAGAAGTCCTACCTTTGCCACAGGATGCAGAACACTCGGTGAGGCCGCCTCTTCTCCACACAAATGGAGGCTGGGTGTCCAGTGGCAGGTCTGTGCGAGGGGGGATCCGAGCATTCCTATTGGGAGCAGATCCTCGTGGGCGTGACCTCTCAGGTGTCCACTGGTTCGATGATGCGAGAGAAAACATAGAGGAGGAGGACGAGGAGGAGGGGTAAGAATGGACTGAATTGGGAGGAGGAGCAGGAATGGGGTCTTCAACTGACACAGTGAGAGGACCTGTGAGAGAAGGACAACAAAGATGGACATTAAAGATCAAATATAAAGGAGAGCATAACTAGGAAACAAACTTGAAGAGTTATTAAGAGCAGGGAAAGAGGAAAAACATGTTGAAATACTGAAAATAGGAGGAAAACACTGAGTCAGAGATTAATGATGTCATGATGAGGTCAGGATCTTATGACAGCCAACATATGGATCAGATAGCCTCCCATCTAGGTCATCTAGGCAAACACACAAATACACACAAATGCACTCGTGAAATACTCCCTCCCACTTGGCCCACAACCACACCCATCATAAACCATAAACACGTCAGTCATTCTCTAAGAATCTGTATTACAGTGATGTTTCCTTTAGTAACTTGGAAAGAATTAATCTGGAGAGCTCCACTTTGACACGATTCAGCTATGTGCTGCACATGATTGCTGGGAAAGCTGCCATTTATGCTACTGTATGCAGCATACAGAAAATACAGTCGTCAAACAGAAGAGAGGAGGTCAGAAAGCCGGGGTGTAATAGACTTACTGCGAAGGGGTGCCCTCGCTGGCTCTCGCTCCCTTGGTCTCTCCCTGGGTGCCTCTCTGGGCGTCTCCCTCTCTCTCTCCATTAATCTCTTGGTCTCTCCCTCTTTCTTCTCAACCGGGATATAATACTCATAGTCAATGCCTGGGTTGTCCTTGTGGAAGATTATCTAAAAAGCAAAATGGGGCCAAAGAAGAGGGGAAAAAAGATACCTTAAAACCTTGTTATGGATTCCCACAGAGAAATGTACTTGTTACAGGTCAGAGGTCAGGATGAGCTGGCAGGGGCTTGATGTCATGCTCAAGGACCCCCCCTACTACATAATCCTAGAGTCCTATATATAAGACATAATCTAGTCAAGGTCATTTAGACTTAATCAGTAGGGGTCTCATTTCAAAAACATTTTGATCTCATATATTTTGTAACTGATGCCGAAGTCCTTCAGTCACTGCTTTCTTTTGGTGGTGTGACATTTCGTTACAGAGTGAAATAGCCCCGCAACTGCTAAGAGCCACATTATAAAGAGAATAACCCTTTAAAAAACAAACAAAAAAAACTTTGACACCTTAATTTATAGCAAAGATGATGTAGAGATAAATTGAACAGTCTTACCAAGAGAATATTCAGATGTAAATATATAGCTGCTGTATAACCAGCAGTAGGTTAGCTTAGCCACATAACCCCCTCACTTCTTTTAACAGTGTTTTTTGCCTGTGTTAAACAAACAAGATGTAAAATGTTAATGTGTGAGTTTTAAGGGTGCTGGATTGCTGATTTTGCTGCTCTTTGAAAGAGTCAGAGCTGTTTCTCTTAGCTTTCAGTCTCTGTGCTAGAGTATGCTATACTGTCTGGCTGCTCATGGCTTCTCCTTAACTCCCTCATTCAAGAGCACAGGATTCATTTCCAAAATACAAAATTACTACCTGGGGCCTAAATTCAAACAGCTGACCTTGTGATGGAAAATCAAGTGCTTTCAGAGGTATTTCCAGGATTCTTTCAATGGGGTGGCACAGGGGGGGATCAAGAATAAGATAAAGGGAAACAAAAAAATAAAAAAATATAATTTTCAGGGTCATGTGCAGCCCAGGGCCTTAATACAGGTGTGTTACATGGAAAAGTAGCTTGAAATGCTTGAAAAAAGATTTGGTGTTGAATAGCTATTTTACAGAGTGGTGAAAAGCATTTAGACCTGTTACTTACGTAAGTAAAACTCATAATCCTACTTAAGTAACTGTGCAAAAGTTTTTGCATTAAAATATACTAAAATATATTAAAGTACCTAAAGTAAAAGTATTATACAAAATCATATGCATCGTATCTTTGGATTATAATTACTGGATTATAATCGCTGATGTGTATACTTAAATTTTGTAGATGCAGATGATCTGATCACTTTATATAATTCTGTGTCATGTTATCTATAATAATATAGCATAATATGCAAAATAATTTGAAATTAAAATGATTTGTCATGCCCTCCCTCTTGACAGGCCCCTCAAGCCTTATTGCCTACGATACCACCACCAATATGTTCATTATTGTTAGTGTAATATGAAGTGATCACTTCATAATTGGGAGAAAACTGCATAAGTGGCAAGCCATAATTAGAAGATATGTTCTGTGTTGGTTTATGATGCAGAAACATAAAAAGCTGCAGAAGAAGTAAGAAAATGATTCAGGTAACGCCTGCTTATTTTTCCTAAAATCTTAGATTGGATGGGTATATTTAAAGCAGGGACACAGTGATCTGTGACTATAATAAAAATGGAAGGCAGGGGCATAAAGTAGGGAGGGCCAATAAGCACTTATACCCTCTACTTCCAGTGCCCTCATGTTCATTTTGGAGTGGAGAAAAAAAATACAGCAAAAGCCCTGGACTGAGGCATATTCAGTTTGTGGTTTGTGTTTTAACCCAAAGCTACAGGGTGTACCAAAAACTTTATTTATTTATTTTTTTGCAACACTGGTGAGGATCTAGAGAGAGCACATGTCTTTCCATATTCTTAATCCATCTAACAAGCATGCAATGAGCTGCACAGCATCACAGTGCTGCTGCCTTGGTGATAGCATTTTAGTCTTTTTATGTCTTACTTTAGTATCCCACTAAACCTTAAAAATGCTAGTGATTCCTGAGGAGATCAAGCCGAGGCTATTTTTTTACCTCCTCTGGCCCTGAAGTTACTGGATGTAAAGCTACACATGACTCTTGATCTTTAATAAGATTTTAGCCAGAGGTTAGCACTGTTATTATTAAGCCTTGGATAGTTTGAGGTGGCTCAGGCTAAGCTTTAGTATAGCTTTCTTTATCCTGCCGTAATAATAAAATAATGCAGTCTCCCTGGAGGATCTTGACACAGAGCAGGAGAATACAGCTTCAGGTTTAAAACAATGATATGGAGATGTAAACTAGAAAAATATTCTGTGTGTATGCATGTTTCTCTGAGTGATTCTTAACTTTTTAGTGCTGGTTCATGTTTGTTTACAGCACTTACATATAACTGTAGCTGTGTCGTTGTGGGTCCTGGTGCCCAGAGGGACTCGCCCTTTGCTTCCTCCCCCTCTGCCTGTGCTCTAGGTCTGGTGTAGGTGAAGGTAGTGCCCCCTGCCTGATACTCCCCTGGAGGGTCCACAGCCCAACGTCCGTTCACCACGGAAGCCCCCGTTCCACTCCTCA
>VUQS01023805.1:11156-36524 GCA_015108495.1 Heterochromis multidens | reverse complement strand
CACAGGTGGACTTCATTTCACTATTTATGTGTGTTTTGACAGAAATTGGTTGCACCAGGACTTTTTAGGGGCTTCATGGCAAAGGGGCTGAATACTTATGCACATGCCAATCTTCAGATTTTAATTTATTAAAAATTCATTTTTCTATATTTTTTTCTCATTTCACTTCACCAACGTAGCCTAGTTTGTGCAGATCCATCACATCAAATGTCACTGCGAAACATGTTGATTCCAGGTTGTGAGGCAAAAAAACCTTACGAATGCCAAGGGGGATGAATACTTTCGCAAGGCACTGTACGTTTCCTCTAGACACAGCAAGTGACATATCACAACTCACTGTCCAACAGAAATGGAAAATAACAATAATATAACTTTCTGTCTCTGCTCAGAAATCTGAGTGACCCTTTGCACCACCACCTCTGTCATAAAAGTAAAGACAAATACATTTCAAATGGAGAAGAATCCTAAAGTTAAATGGTTTCTTAGCATTTACCTCATTGTTACTATAACTACCCTTGTGGTTCACCAGTGTCAGAATGTGCAATTCTTAAAATGGGTGTACTACAGAACTTTAACATATCCCACAACTGCAGGCACTGCACCATCTATTGCTTTTACAGTAGATTCTGCTCAGTTCCTGTGTCTCAGTACTCCCTCTAATAAAGTAAATGTTAATTGTAAAAAATGATCACAGAGGTATGCTGTGGTGTAGTTCAGCTTGAGTTATCACTTAAGCATAAAACAGTATAAAAATATTTACATATTTTAAGTTTAACCAGAAGTGCGCAGATTGGTTGTTGTGCAAATAATCGATAAATAGAGCCATCATAAATTGCAAGTGTCATTTAACTAAGAAAGTGTGCAATTCGAAGCAAGCTAGATTGCAACCAACTTAAAATTACAGCAAACATTTGAGGGGAGTTATTATTGCCCCTCACTGCAGGCATTCAAACATCAAACTGATTTAAACCAGGGTGACTTTAAGGAAAGCAATCAAATTTCAGGATAAAGAATGACATCAGGAAAAGTTGCACTGACTCATTCCAATAGTGTTTTATACAAAACTTTATAGTCAAAAGAAAGTATATTAAAAACTATGTTGCATACTTGTACTGGTTAAAATGTACAAACTCAGTTAGCTTGATGTAATGAACTCCACCAAAACTATACTATATCCCAAACTAGTTGTACTCACCATCATCTGACATTTATGATAAATTGTCTAGATAAAATGACTGGATTCTGTCCGACTAACATTTTAAAACTATTTTCTTAAGACATAGATCGAGGTCATAGTGCAGTACAAGCTATTCAGTAGCTAGCTACTGTAATGCTCCCAGAGTTGAGATAATTCTCATAAACCATATTCTGTATATGTACATTTATAGTCATGCCTAAATCACAGTGTATATGAGCTACTTTTGAAGGGAGGCATCCTGCTGTAGTTTAGATTACAAAGACACATGGGCCATCAGATAAAGTACAGCTGTTTCATATGCCCTGACATTACACCTCAGTGCCCACACAGACATGCCTTTTTATCTTTTGCAGCCATCACGTCCTCATATTGTACCTTGTTTTCCAACTGCCTGTTTTCTCACTGTCTTACCCGCTTTTTTATTGTGATAAAATTTAATTCATTTTACCCGCTGGGTCCACCTATGCTCACTGTCTGCACACTCATAGTACCTCCAGGTGCTTTGGAAGAATGTCTTCAGAGAATATAATATGTAATTTCTCAGCAAAATACAAAATCTAACTACAGTATATCAGTCTAAGAATAAAAAAAGAAGCCACCCCGTGGTTTAGTGCTTTATTTTTTTCTGTCCTTTCATCCTCTCCTTTCTTTTCTTCCCTGTAAAACATCTCCATGCTTCATGCTTCCCTACCCACAATGCAGTGCAGGATAGCCGTTTGTTTGAATTATGACTACACTGCCCTAGAGAGAGGTGAGAACATTGTGTCATCTACATGCATGTCCACACACACCAGTATTGTTGTGTGTCTCTGCCAGTGCAGATGTTTACTTTCAACTGATTTTATGTTTACCACATTTCCAACAATGGACAGCTGGAGCCAGGCATGGAAATATACAAAAAAGACTAATAATGGCCTTCCTTTTGAAAGCAGAGCATCCTTAAATCAAAGTGCCGCAAAAGAAAGAAGGATGGAGACATGATAGCCAGCTTTCTGACAGGGTTTACTCAGATTCCCATCATTCTTGGCTTGACCCCAGCCCCCACTACACATGTCCTTAAATGGCAGGATGTGGCTAATTCATTAAAGGTCATGATCAGCAGAGACAGTAGGTAGATGGGGGGCGAGGTAGAAAATGTCAATTGTTTTGTCTGAATGCGAAAGTATTTTCATGGCTAGACAGCATTCCCCTAAAAGTCCTATTTTTTCATTTTAATGATAGGATTTGTAATTTAGTTTTGATTTTAAATTGACCTAAAATTGCATACAAGGAAACCCAGTAAAGTACGGTCAGTTTTGAAATACACCAAGAAATTAGATTTCAGGCTTTCTCAGAATTGTTTTTTTTTATTTTAACTGGAACTCTATCACTTGACAATATGCCCACCTCTTTTCACTATTTTGCTTTTTGATAAAGTTTGTATAAAATGTACTTTAAGCTAATGTTAATTTACATTCAGTTCATCTATATTGATATGCAAAAAAATAGACTTAGATGGAAGCCTGTTGGTGTCCTTGACTGCATGTTTCAGTCGAAAAAGGTAGACAATAAAAACATGTAATTTCTTTCTGTACCCTGTACATCACTAAAAGTAGACTTATCATTTGCAAGTCAAAGCCTACCCTGTATTGTTCAAATCTAAGTGCACTGCATTGAGCATTAAATGCAAATATCATTCACTTTGAATGACCAAAAGACTTTTAATTACCAGTTCCAAAAGAAGTTGGGAGAGAGTGAATTTCACATGCGTAGGTACTAAAGCTGGGCCAAATTTCCATAATGCCAACTATGAGTCCTTACACACACTCTCCTGGAAAACATGGTGAAAGGTGAACAAATTGAGTGTTATATCAGTGGTGATTATTTAAGCAAAGTTTTTTTCACCATTTTAAATTTGATTTTTGTTCTAATGTTTCCTTTGATTTTGGCAATAAATCCATTCATAGATGTAAACCAATTTACCGTAACAATTTATCAGCATTAACACCTACAGTTGTTTCCAATACACATTCCATGTTATACGAAGTCCCTGCAAGTCAAAGAAAGGTACAATAACTAAGAAATAAATGTAAACTTTATTTTCTATCTTGTGTTTAGCATATAACCATTATGTAACCCTGTCAGGAAAAGGCACAGTGGTGCAGTGTTCAGCACAGTTATCCCTTTGTCTACATGTGTTTCCTCCCACATTCCAAAGATATTCATGTAAGGTTAATCTGTGATTTTAAATAGGCCATAGGTGTGCATGTGAGAGTGAATAATTGTTTGTGTTAGCCCTGCGATGGACTGGCTCTCTTCCCCGTCAATACCTCTTTATTGGATACGAGGTTAAGAAAATGGAAGTTCAGTCATTTTTTTTCATTCACTTAATGAGGGAGGGAGAGTAGATGCAGGAAACACAAGTCAAATCCCCAGCAACACTTGTAGTATATACCAGAAAGTTGAATCTGTTCATCTGGACGTAGTGTTTTCAGTGAGAGAAACGTTTTGTCACTTATTCCAAGTGGCTTCTTCAGAAGTCACTTAAGTGACAAAATGTTTCTCCCACTGAAAACGCTACGTCCAGATGAACAGATTCAGCTTTCTGGGATTTCCTTACTTGGATTATTGAGCATGCATCAAGAGACTTGTAGTATATACAAGAATTTATTAGTAGACCAGTGCCTTTTGACTTGTGGCCTGCATCAGGGTCACAATAAGACATCATATAGAGAGCATTTCAAATAAGGATAGGTACAGACTGAAAAAAACAGTCATGTATATCTACTTACAAACCAAATAGTGATACAAATTAAATCAGAACACACAAAATGATCTGTTTAAGGGTTGTATACTCAAAATAACAAAGCAACAGCTCATCACTCTTTTTTTATTGTCTCCAATTTGTGTCCATCACTATTCATTGTCTAATTTCTTTGTCAACAAAAACATTTACAACAAATTGTCTATTAATTTTAAGATTTGGTCAAGCATTATTTCTTAAAATCCATGGGGTGGAAACACAGTTATAGTCCTTCTTCCTTCCTATCTTCCATCCTTTTATTAATTACTCAGTTAGTAGTGGTTGCTCACTGATGGTTTCATGCAGAGGCATGTGTGTATGTGCATGTATGCTTGCCTCTGCTCCAGATGGTAGCAGAGGGAAGCTTTGAATCAGTCTGCCAATAGGCCTTATGACAGACATGATTAAACACACTAACTAATTATATGGAAGAAATTAAATTTTGGACCCCTGTTCTATCTCCTGTAACAAACATCCATGATTGGAACACACAAGGCCTCCGAATGCCACACAATGGTACAGATATGGGGAGCCCACATGGATACACAAAGTCGCCCTTACCCCAGATTGATACCAATCATGTCGCCACTAATCAAGGTGCTTGGTGAACAAAGCTGTCAGAGAAATCCAATTATATCATAGATGATGAAATTGTTTTTTGTGGATTAAGATAGAAGATCAAACATAGCTGCCAGTGTAAAAACTTTCAAAGCTAAAAGCTTTTCTCAGTTCTGGGAAAATTACAGATGTAAAGTTTCTGGAAGATAGTGGTAATATGATCAAAAAAGTGAGAGGCAGAGGATATTTCAACGATTGTCTAAGAGTCTTTGTCAGCTCTATAAAGGAGTGGGAATCCCCTCCCCAGGATGCCTCTGGGGCAACTTGGCCATTTTATGTATGTATGTATGTATATATTTATTTACTTACTTACTTACTTACTTACTTGCTTACTTACTAATTTTTGGCTTCTGGTGTAGCCTCCAGATATTCAGTTCAAGACTTCTTTTTCTATCTAAAGGTCAATGTTGATGAATACAAATATATTTAAAAACTCTAATAAAAATGTCAGTCATAGTTGTACAGCACATTGGTTTTAGACTGCATTTTGGCTAATGTGTTCCCTCTTTAGCTCCCAATACCGCCTGCTCAAATGTAATTGGTTAATGGCCAATTACTACAAATGGCTATAAATGGTTTGTGGTGCCTACAATCTTCTTCCTTACCAATAGATAGAAATTAGGTGATGGATGGCATGGTTGATGTTGAGAGACAATAGTGTGAAATGACTAGAAATGTGGATGTCTTCAGTTTTCTTTCTTTTTTTTCTTTTTTTTTCATGTGGTGGGTGTCTATTCTTAACTTTGTTGGTGACCTAGTTGTTCTTTACTCAAACTGACAGTCTGAACACCTTCACCAAGCAAATTGGTCTAAACATCAGGATCCCCCCAAAACCAAAGTAATGTGCATGAATGCCAATCCAAATGCACCAGTTATAGTGAATAGAGACCTACCTTGGCAGCTTTGTCAGCAAATACAATGCAGCAAAAAAGGGACATCAGAGCAATGAGAAGGCAGAGCATTTGCAAGACTCCATCCTGAAGTCAAAGCAATACAGCCAGAGAACCAAGGTCAGAATCTACAGCAGCAATATAAAAGCTGTTGTCCTTCATAGTTTATAAAAGGTGACATGAAAAAGATCATCTTCCACAGTGTGGTACTAGAACTCAGACACCTGCACAGTGGCTTGAACATGTCCTGAGAATGGACCAGAGGCACCCACCAAAGGCCACTGTAAGACTGACACTACCTGCAAAATGCAAATCAAATGGTGGTTAACTGTGATGACCAAAGTGAAAGCGATGAATCTGACATGGGGAGAGGCCTAACACATAACCCAGGTCAAGCGCAGATGGAGACAGATCATCATTGCATTATGCCCTTCAAAGAGTGAAGAGGCCGTATTTATTCTTGCCATGTTATACAACAAGCTCTCATTAAGTAGTAAAATAAGTGTTTTATCAGTTTATCAAAAATAAAACATATTTCTTATCTTCCACCTTTACACTTTGCAAGGTTTAGTGAAATTTAGTGCAACCAAAACTAATTATTAGGGACGTGTATGGTTGTGACTGGGGGTTAAAAATGCTGTAACAGTGTCAACCTGCTTCCCTTTGATACTTAAAATCTCCAAACATTCATTAAACCAATGTTTTTGTTTCTTTGAGACAGACACTCTAAAATCTCAGAAAAGTAATTTCTCTTGGACACCTACAAAAGCTAATCAACGTTTCTTTTTTTTTTCCATAGATTTCTGGACTTCTCTTTCATTCAGCCATGATTCATAGAGTACCAGGAAGTCGTGAGAATAGCAGAACAAGATTTGTGTTAGAGAAAATGAGAATTTCTCATTAATTTTATATTACTGTATTTATAACTACTGAATAAGTCTTCATTAATAATTGCTTTTAGCTTTTGCAAAAATTAAATAAGGAACAAAACCTGTAGTTAAAGTAAAAGTTTCCTAACCTTATTATGACTCCAAGGTTTCTTTAAAGTTCCAGTAGCCTCTCCTCAGTTATGTAAAAGTACAGATTGTGTGTGCATAAACCAGATCCTTACTCAAAGGTTTTTGTGGGTTACTCTAGACTGTAAAATTAACATTTCCTTTGCAGTAAAAGTATACTAACAGTATAAAAATTAGCCAGCTACAAAGAACTGTCAAATTTAGAGGGGAAGTGTTGTTTTCATAGATATTCTTGTAGTTTGCCAGCAAAGGTGCTCATGAAAAGGTAGCTTTGGGAAGATGACATTTAGTAGCCATTCTGATGTATGAAGAGAATGACAAAGACCTTAATTTGTTGTTTGATGTTTGCCTCTACTCTTCATATTCCATGACATAAAAAGAACAGTACAGAGAATAAAAAGCCTTTAATAACTAGTCAACTTTAGCAGTGCCATGCATCTCCATATGGCTGTTTAGGCTTTGTGCCATTCTGCCTTCTCCCCAAAATACATGCCTTTTAATTACATAAAACAGAAAACATGGCACAACCATATGCTGATGATCTCCAGACTCACTATATTTTAGACTACAGTCATTTAACAGATGCTTATACTCACAGCTCTGATCTAACAAGTAGGGAACAAAGAAACATTTTTTAGCTTCAAAACATGACTCATGGCAAGAACGCAAACCTAGACTATTCTTTTATGTACACTTTCATATAGCATAATTGTTTAGTGCTCTATATTGTTGATCCTATCCGATCTTTACAAATCGTGCTCAGTTAATGAAGTGCAGCATGGCAAGGAGGTAAACAACTTAACACTAAATCACCTTTAAAATATAATTGCATTGCTTCAAAGCAAATCCAGACATCTCATCACTCTATGGATGCCTTTGGAGGGTTGAAAATAATTATGTTGTGATCCAAACCTGGCCTGTGGGTATAGATTGGTTTGATATTTCCTCTGTTTAGACCAAACCGAAACCATGCCAATTGTTAACCACTAGCAGCTGGTCAATACCAGGTAGAAATACATGAAAAGCAGGTTTTGCTACATTGTGCCATGAAGTGATTTCTATGACCCCGCTGCACATGTCAGGACCGCCTCAGAAAGTATAATAATCAAACAATGAAAATTACAATGAACTTTGTATGGTAGCTTTGCTGAAGCCTTGTCTCAGTAGAAATATTTCTGAGTTTACTTTGCATGTTCTTGTATAAAGAGCTGTGATAAGATAATGATTCTCAATATACTCTAAAAATTTTAGGTTTTACATTTATCTTGCCTGAAGGCAGTGCATCTGGGCCCTTCTTTGGCCAGCTGCCTGTTGTTGATAAGCTGACATGCAGCATATTGAGGTGTACCTGTGGTGCACTGTAGTAAATATAATTTTCAGATACTCTGAGGACTTATATGTCTCTAAGATTCTTTACGCAGACTTGCACTGTGAACATGTATATACAAAAATAAACAAAATGTGCTGCCCCTGAAACTCTGATGTAATTTCTGTTGCCCTACAGAGAAAAAAAAAAAACTATAGCTGCTGTTTCGGGATGCACCTTCCTCGGGGTTAAAAGCTGACATGACTGATATAACAGGTGCTGCAATGTGCCAAGCAGACACCAGGGCAAACAGAGAAGGGAAAAAAAAGAAATTTAAAAGGTTGATAAAAGAAAACAGGGAGAAAAAATGGATTAGAGATGGGTAGATGGAGAGTGAGAAGGGAAAAAGTGAAAGGGGAATAAAAGACAAGACGAGAGAAAAACATGGATTGTGAATGGGGAGAGATAAAAAATGGAGAAGACTGATCCGAAGCAAAGGGAGAAAAAAAAATATGAGATGGGAGAAGTCAAAGAAAAAGGGATTAGCAATGGAGGGATCTAGCACATGAGAGAAGGGGGGAGAAAAAAATTAAAGATTAAGGTGTAGTGGCTCAAGAGCAGACAAGAAATAAAGTCTGATAGTGTTTGTCAGTTTGTGTGTATTTGAATCTTTCTGTGCTGTGTTTACCCCATGAATCTACGTGTGTCCACCTGTCTGAGTGTCTCTGTTTGCGTAATAGGTTAAATGCCACTTACACGAGAAAAGACATGAAGACACTTCTAAATGTCTGCCCTTTGTGTATTTTCATCTGCAGTCCATCCATACCCCCCTGTAGATGAAGAAGACGGGGTAGGAGGGAATGAGGGATGAATGGATTGGAGGAATGGAAGTAAGGAAGGAAGGAAGGACCCCTTTTTCCAGGGTTGCTGGGTTCATGAGGGGTGGATGATGTTGGTGGGGAGGGGAGCTGAATACCTAGAGCCAAGCAAATTAAAGTAAAAGCAAAGGATGGATGACAGTGGGGTACAGGGTGCATCTGGTCGTCCAGCAAACAAGTCGTTGAGCAAGCCTGGAAATGGGGGAGTTAGTGAGAGAGAGAGAAAGAGAGAGAGGGAGGAAGGAAGGAGAATGGGAACAAGAGGCAGAGTCGTGACTGTAGGTTGATTTACGGAGGCTTTCCTTTTAATGAAATTGTTTCAGTGACAGAGCCGGTAAAAGGCCCTTAATGGATTGGCTGGCCTAATGTAATGAAATTACTCCCTCTTTCACTACAGAGAGAGGAAAAAAGAATAAAAGAGGACATGGGGAGGAGGGAGAGGAGGAGGATGGGAGAGGAGAGATGCAATTAATATTTACAGAACAGACAAGCAGGGTGGGCTTTAGTAGCAATGCCTCGCTCGCTCTCTTCTTCATTGTGTCTATCTCTCTCGCCCCTCTCTCTCCCGGTGGCCAGTGTGCGCTGGGCGTGCGGCAGGGGAAGGAGGTGATAGGCTGATGCCAGGCAGGCCACTTCAGCGCACCGGTCTCTTCTCTCGCGCTCTCCTTTTCCTCTCCTCTTCTCCTTAGGGCTGGCCATATCAGCACTGAGGTGAGAGACTTAACCTTAGCTTGTGTGCTATCATCTGGACTAGATATTCCTAGAGTGTGTGTGAGTGAGTGTATGTGAGAGAGTTAACACCGGTGTCTCCTACCTGCTACCTTAAGCCCACTACTGGGGTATCACCTTACACACATACCCACATGCACACACTCTCATTCAAGCAACCCATCTTTTGTTAGTCCCTCCCCCAGCTGAGCGGACCTTGCAGACTTGCGCCTGACTCTCTCCCATCTCTGTCTCATCTGTGTGTGTGTTTCTCTGTGTGTGTGTGTGTTTGTGTGCGCGGTGCAGGCAACTGGACAGCAACCACATCAGCTGCATCGAAGATGGAGCTTTCCGAGCGCTGCGCGATCTGGAGATTCTGTAAGTAGAGAAAAACCTTGGTCCTCCATCTCTCTCCTCCTTTGCCTTCTCCTTCTCTCATCAGTTTCCTCTTCTCCTCTCTCCCCCTTTTTATGTTTTGTCTGAGAAACAAGGATATGTCCTGCACTCTCCTCTTCTCATTATAAGCTTTGCTTTATGTCTTATTCAGTTTCTTCGTCCTTTCGTTTTTCCTTTCATTTAAAAAAATTCACTTCCCTCTCCTCTCAGTTATGCATCATCCCTCTTTCCCCTTCATCTACTTTTCTGTGTCATCTTTCTTTTATCAGTCTTTATGTGTCTGCTTTATGTCTTTAGTATAAGAAAAGCTGTAACTTGAAGATGATTTTGTTGAAAGATCAGTTTCTTAAATGCTTCTGCATGTGAATTATCCTCAGTTATATCCTTGAATGAATGCAGAGGTGGATGTATAAGTACTTGTGCGCATTGCTTGCAAAGATGAAGCCTACCTGTTCATCAATCAGCAATTGTTTAGTCACTGACTCACAAAAAACTGATGCACACCCAAACACAATCACAAAGAATGGAATGGGAAACATTATATCTGCCACCTGCTGTGGTCTGCATTTTTTTGCCCCATGTGTGTTAGCATATGTGGGTGATTCCTCCTGTATATGGGGATACATTAATGTTCTTGCGTGTTTGCTTCCAGCTGTGTGAGTTATTGGTCTGTGTGTGTGTGTGTGTGTGTGTGTGTGTGTGTGTGTGTGTGTTTGCGTGAGTGTGTGAGAAGAAATTGTGTGCGTCTGATCTGTCCACATTTCTAGAGCTGCTCATTTGTCACTATGCTCAGAGGTGTGACTGGCCACTGTGCAATGAAAGCTGTATTGGTAAAAAGGTGTCTACTTTTTCTGCACTTGTATGTGTGTACAAATGCGTATAATTGTGCATAGAGATGTGTTTCTATGTGTGTCTATAATGTGACTTTGCCAGTAGCACAGAATCGGGTTACTATGTTTTCTTCTTTTTTCTTTTTTTTTGTCTCCCCTATATTTTCTGCTAAAATAAAGAACATAAAGGTTGTAGTGCCAGGTCTTGATTTTACTAACAAAACAGCTAGAACGAAGTTTGTCCTGTGTTGTTGCATTGTTGATAGCTAAGAAGGTTGGTAGTATTATTTCTGATTATGTTAAAGAGGAATAATAATATAGGAAATCAGGCAGACAAAGAGAAAGAAAGATTAGCCTTAAGAAAGAGGCAAAAAAGAAGAAGAGAAAAGAAAGGGAGACAGTTAAGGTAAGGATGGGATGAAAAGAATGAGCAAAAGAAGAAAAGGGTAATTCCACTGTTCCCAGCCTGTCTGTCCATCTTTGACTACATATCACTGAGAAAAACTGTTGGCAAGTTATTGCAAATTGTTAGGTTTCACAGAGATAATGATAGTACAGTTAAACAACTGTACAAGAAACTGATGATTCTTATGGCTTAAAACACATTTTGACAATAATTTGATATTTTTTTCATCAGTTGGGAAGCTCTGATAAAAGTCTGAGATGATGTCTCATTGTTAAATAAAGGTCTACTATACCAATTTCCACAGAGAGACGATTAAGAGCAAAGCTACCAAGAATACATAGTATGTGATAAGGATAAGATACCAAACATGGGGAAGTGGCAAAATTTAGAATTTTAAAGTAATTCACTGCAGTAATGCTGATTCCACTTTTGTCTGCAGTGTATTTGTCCCTTTAAATCACCTGATGTAGAATCATGGGATCAATAATTTGATCAGATTCAATATTTTATAAAGATCATATACAGCAGAAAGCAGGCATATGAGGTAAAAGCTCAAAGAGATCCCCAGCAGTATCAGGCACATCTTGATTAGTATCCTGCTGAAGTAGGTGTGATTGTTCTTGGTGCAGTCTGGTGCTGCTAATGTGCTCACATAAATGATTAAATAGAGCAAAGGATACTGTGGTAAATGGTTCAATATGTGGCAATGTAGTCCTCATCCAATCCAAAATAAAATGTAATCACCACTACTATAGGTAGTAAAAAAAAAATGCTCAAAAAAGTGTTCATTTTAAATGATGCTTCATGAAAGTATTGAACGTTTTCATTAAAACCATTGCATCCTTTATCTCCACGTTTTATTTCCCTTTATAAGTAAGTTGTTTTTTGTGTGGTTTTTTTTTTCATTCCCTGGCCTCACTTTTGCTCAGCGCACAATGAAAGTGATAGGGGGCAGATAGAGGGGGATCGGCAGTGCGAGATACAACATATTAGCAATTCATAAGACTCTGACAGCTGAGTGCTCGGCAGGATTTACAATTCACTGTAAATACGCAGCCGTTCCCATTCACAGCAGACAGCATGACAGCACACAGTATATTCACTGAATGTGACGTTTTAATAAAGGCAGGTGTGTGTGTGTATTTGTGTGTGTGTGTATGTGTGTGTGCGTGCATGCGTTCAAGTGTTTGTGTTCATGTGCAAAGGGCATGAATGACAGTAAGCAATTCTGCTGCTGGACTGATCTTCATTTCAAGCATCTTAACACACACGCACAGCCAAACACACACATTCACCACACAAACAGATGTATGTGTATTCACACATATTTGCACACACACACAAACACAGACGCAGCCCCATCTGTTCAGTTCTTGGGGTTGATTCCGTGACCGTAGTACAAAATGGGATGATAGAGATAACGGTGATTGGAGGTCATGTGACTGCACCATCAGGTAGGTGTATGTATTTTTGATTGTTCAAACCTATGTGTGTCTGTGTGAGTATCCTCTAGTTTAAAGCTATCAGCTCTTTAAATGGCTGAGTAGCACTAAGTTTGGTTTTCAGGTTAGAATGATTAGGTTTAGATTAAGGTTTCAGGTGGTGTTGTAACCACACATCAGTTTATCAGTCAAACAGAAGTTAGGTCGCTTATCAATCATGCTTCCAGCCTGGGGACTTGACAATTTGAAAATGTCACCTTGATCTCTGGGAAATTGTAACTGGTATTTTAAGTATTTCCAGACATGTTATAGGTTATTAATCAGTTAACTATACATTTTTAAATCAAGCCCTAGTGAGGGTAACATCTGCAATCTACTTGCTCAGGAGTTTTCTTTATCTTTCCAAACACGTGTATTCATATTTGTGCCAAGTAGCCTCTATGTCCTCTGACATTACGTCAATTCTTCTTTTGGTTTTACTCTCAGATATAGGCATTTTTCTGTATTTCTGGCATCTGCACCTAACATGACACCTTCTTTTTTTTTTTTTCAATAGTTTCTTCGCTATTGCGTGAGGGTTTTTTTTTTTCCCACTTTTGCAATAAATGACTCTCAACTTGCTTCCGTCGCACTTTCAGATTAGTTTGATCCATCTAACAGTCTTGCTGCCTTTGGTTCCAATCCAGAAATCTTTTGAAGAGGGCCAAGTTTCTCTCAGAAGGGATGTTTGGTTTCCAAGTGCCTCTTCAACTTGCTTGACACTATGTTAGCATCAGCCAACTTTTCCCGACAGATGACACATTCAAGGCTGATGGGTTGTTGGCATCCTTGTCCAGCTGAACCCATAAGACAGTAACTTTCGCCATACAATGCCAAATTTTTTAGGTTAGTCCTATATTAGAATGATTTACACAAATTTTGCAATCCCCGATGCTTTTGATGTGTTACATTCTCATAAATCCAACCTATTGGCAACTACACGTAGAGACTGGGATTCCCTTTGAAGCACATTTGCAAAATTGCATGTAAAATGGTAAAAATGGTAAATGGACTGGTATTTTACTCCATAACGCTTTTCTTTTCTAATTGAGCAGTCAAAGTGCTTTTTACTACAAGTCTCATTCACCCAGTCACACACACACACACACAAGCACTTTTTTTCAACACCTAAGCGCTTTTATCTAACATTCACACCCACACACACACACACACTCTGATGGATGCATCAGGGGCAAATCAGGCAGACTGGGGGAGCGAAGGATCGAACCACCAACCCTTCTGAGCCACAGCTGGCCAAAATGCATGCATACAAATTAATGATGTAGTAAATTAAAAATGCATTCATTACTTTCTGTAGAATTTCATATTACGATAATAATGTGTGGTTGTCACATAAACCCATAACACACCAACCCTAACACATAAGAGAGTACATAGGTTGCAGGCAAATAGATATGCCTGTGTGTTTTAGTAATTTGTGTGTGTGTGCATCATGCTAATTGAAAGAAGTGCAGCTCTCTCTGTATGTGTGCCACTAATGAATCTCCACTTTAATTAATCTAGTCATTTTTAATTAGCCAATGTTTCTTGGTAGACTAGGCTTTATCTGAGCTTAATATGTTTTACAGGGGCTGCTTTGACTCGTCAAAGCTGAATATTTGGGTGTCTGGCTCATTTTGTAAATGCTAAATGGATTTTAGTTTGTTAGTTTCATTAATCTTGTTATAATTGTTCTCTGGAAATGAAAAGGAGTGATGGGGCATGTTTTTATTAAGTTAGACAACATGTCAAAAATTCGGACACATTTAAAATAAAATATTTGACCTGTCATAAATTGAAAAATTTGTGTATGCATTGACTAGAAGCTGTAATCATTTCTCTTTGGAAAAAAAATGAATTCCTCCTTTTAATAATAGGAGTGTAATTTTAATTATTAAATTTTTCAAGTGTTTTTTTTTACTTTTTGTTATTTTCAGTACATATTGTGCTTCATCACAGCATCATTCTTTGACTTATGTTCACCTCCTAAAGAATCCACAGAAAAAAAGACATACTGTACTAGTCATACTGAAGTAAAACACCTGAGAGTGATCTTAGTAATACCAGAGAACCAATTTTTGTACTCTAAGAAAGGAACCGTTTCCATGATGTTTGGGGTTTGAATGCTGCTTCTTTATGTCTGGGTTTGACAGAAGAGTTTTACTTTCTGAAGAGTTTTAGAAAGAAAGACAGATGTGCCTAAAGAGTCTTTAAATTTCGCCATTTCCTCTGATATCCTTTCCCTTTACTCATATGTCCTTAGATAGTCTCTTTCGCTCTTGCTTCCTCTTCTCTCTGCTCTCTCTTTCATGGTTGCCAGGATGAAAGTGGAGGATTGGTGTTGTAAAAGCAAGGCAGTGCTGGGCTATGATTTATTTAGACCCAAAAGGACTGTGGTTACTATCCTATCCTATCCATTTTTGCCAGGAGAGACAAGAGACAAGAGAGATTTGGAGAGGTGGAATGGGTAAGGGGGTGTTAGCAAAATGGGGAAAAAAAAGGCAGAAGAAAGAATTTGAGGAAAGAAGAGGAAAAGAAGGCATGTGTTACTGGTGCTGTAATAGCAGCCAGTTTCCTGGATATAATTTATTTATCTACTGTTGGACCTGAGGAGAGAGGGAGAAACAAGGCAATACAGAAAAGAAGGTAGAAAGGAAAGCAGAGAAATCCATAGATATAGAGGAAGATCAAAAGATATACAGAGCGTGAAGAAAAGGAAAGATAAAATGTGGGGAGAGAAAGAAGCAGAGACGTCAGACATAAGAACAAGAGACAGTTACATACTGTAAAACTGATGCAGGACAAAAACAAACAAAAAGCAGAAAAAAGGAGGCAGGCGAAACCTTGTCCATTTGTTGCAGATAAACAAGACCAGAAGAAAGAGAGGTAGGACAGAGAGGTATAAAAGACATCAGAGTGAAAGGGAGATGAAATGGCAGACAGAAAAGAAGGAAGAAACACTGATGTGACATTAGCGGAAAAGAAGAAACTCTGATAGAAAATAGATTGAAAGGATCAGAGGGAGGAGAGCAGGGAAGCATTAATTATTGATGGAACAAATGTCTGACTGACTGACTCAATTTGGCCCTTTGTTGTTTCCAGACCACCAAGGCTGTCAGATAGACTCAGAACAGGGTTTCTCAAAGTAAGGACAGAGACCCCATTGGGTGGCTGGTGTGTTGATTTTCTTGTTTTAAGGTTTTATCAAGATTGGTTGGGAATATGACTTTCTTTTAATTAAGTAATAGTAATTGCCTCCATTACTCAGATGAACATAACACAAAGATGTAATATATATATAGCATCTATTATCTATTAATAATAATGTCAAATAGAATAATGTCAAATAGCTGTCTTGTGAATGGCCAATCTAAACCGCTATCCTAATGCTTTATTGCTACGGTGCTGTTTTGAGATTGACCTGTGCTGCAGGGCATCTGCACATTCTTGTTAATATCCGGATAGTCATTTTCCACTGCCAAGTAATGAAGACCCACTCCAATCCTGCCATCTTGGAAAATTAGCATTTTGAAGTCATTTTAGGTAGGCTTTCTCTGCCAGAAAATTAGAGGAGTCTTTAGGCTGGGATGTTGCAAACCAATATCTGAAATTAACTTTTTGGCTTGTCTGCAAAGACTTGTATACTAATAAAACAGTGCCTGAGAGGACTCACTATTCATGACCAAAATAATGACAGCTCAAAGGGCCATGGCAAGTGGAGGCAGAGGCACCAAAACTGCACCTTCAATAACAGGTTTATTTACACCGCAAAAATTCAGTTGCAAAAAAGGAGATGTGCTGTGCATGGCAGCAAGGTCTATGTGAGTGAGTGTGCGGATGTTAGTGGGAAAATGATAGTGGACTCAAAGTAAGTGCATAACGAGAGTCTCTTTGAAAGTAGACAGCTTTTATAGTGACTGGCATCATTGGTCCAGGCGCTCCCAGCCAGCTGAAGTGGAAGACTCCATCAACCAACATCTTTCTGGAAGAGACATAGTACAATGAAGCCAAAATACTCTACCTGTTCTTTAGTGTGCCTGCATGTTTGATAGAAAACAGAAAGCATTACAGTTCTGTTGAGAGGCATAGAAACAGATGAGCATTTAAAGCCACTTTTGACTATGCACTGCAAGAATAACAATTCAAAGAAAAAGACCAAAGACTTGTTATTAAGGTGTTAAAAGATGAATTTAAAAACATAAACCAGTGAATTGGTTAAACTACATGTTCGCTGTTGAGGGTGTCAATTTCAAATCATGTTGTGTAATTGAAAACCACACACTGGGTGAGGAAATAAAGAAAACACTTTCATGCAGTATCTCTTAACATCAGGCATCAGAAATGCCCTTTAGCAGGGTATCTGCTCTAGAGGGAGAGTCAGCTGAAAGGTATGAATGACCAGCAGACCACTTCTGGGACAGTGATAAACTTTTATTGGAGGATTCTCGCGTGCACAATTTGTATTACAGTTTACCTTTTTTGTTGAGAAGTAGAAAGTCACTGGCAAATTCAGGCAACTACAACACTGGGTTAAACTAGTTGGGTTACAGTATGGTACCATTTAGGAAAAGATCACGTGTTATATAATGGTTAAAGAATAATTTGTGTGTATGCACTTTCTAATGCCATGCCAGGAAAGGGTAGCAGGGATTGTGTTACTTAAAAATAGCAATCATTTCACAGTTTTGTGTGAATACTGGAATGCCAAAACAAGCCTGGGATCTTTTCTCTATCACATGTGAAGACAGAGGCAGAGTCACACTTGACTCAAAATCAAGAAAGAATGCACGCCGGGGTGGCCTTATCATATTCGTCATTAAACACCTATCAGAATCAATTAGTGCTGCAAAATAATTCTAAACAAGTGGTTTTCCTAATGGCACACATTATGGATGCATGTCACTGTGCTCTCCCACTAAACATTAAACAAAAAGATTAATCTTAATTACTTGACAAGTCCTTTCATCTCTAAGCTTTTTGAAGGTTTCAGATTAATTTTGGTTACACTGACAAACACATTTTTCAAGCTGGGATATGAGTTCTTGTTTTGATCACTGAAAACAAAAATGAAAGACCTTTGCATCCTTTACAAAAATTGAACTCGTTCTAAAGCGTAGCCTGTCATGACTTATATCTCATAAGCATGCTAAGTGGGCGAAGATTTTGCTGCTGTTTTATCTCTCAAAAGTCAAACTACAATTGCAAATACAATGAAGGAGACTGAAATATGACTTTTCTTCAATGCATGACTGTGAAGAGCCCCATCATCATTAAATTCAACAATCCCACAGTCGGCTTTCCTCCTAATACTTTGATTCCACCTTTTTTTTTTTTGAAAGCCTTTGATGGTCAAAGCTGTATGAGCTCAAACTTGTAAGGCCAATAAACACAGCAGAAGTGGAAATGTAATTATGTGATAAACACAGTCTTTATATTTGGCAGAGGAGCTGCTCGATCCACTTTGTCAGTTTGATTCCCGAGAATACCTCGTCCTTGCAATCACGTCAGCGCAGATGGTAGGCATTCCTCCTGCAGCAGCTAATGACTGTGTGTGCCAGCACACGAAGTGTGTTTTTACTCAGCGAGAGCTAATTTAATGCTGAGTGCCAGCGCTGAATGCAGCCAGCCTCACACTGCTGTACCTTGTAGTCTTTCCATATACTATTCAATTCATTTGTATCAATGAAAAATGCAAAATAGCAAACGAAAATGTTTTCTTTTTATCCACAAAACATGAAGTTTGAATTTTATTCCTTGTACTTCTTTGACTTGTTTTGTGGGATTATGTTAGTTTAGATTGCATGGAGAAGTTTTTTGTAACTTCATTAATTACTGTAGAATATTAAGTGTGGTCTTGGGATTAGTGTTGCCAGCCTGTAAGACTTTTATAACCTGAAGGTTACAGTTTAGTCTCAACTATTAAAAAATTATGCGGTAGATCTTAGCTTGTTGATTTATTATTCACTGCTCAGTTGCATTTGTCTGTAGGAGAGCGCAGTTTGTAGATGGTTTACATTCACAAGGGCAAACCAATCATTTCTAATTCCTTGCAATGTCTCAATCAATAATATATAATCTATTTTAAAGCACTTACCACATAGCTAACGCCTGATTTTGAATTCCATTGTGTTTTGGCAAGTGTGTCTGCGTGTCTTTGAATGAGTTAATCCAGTTAGTGCATGTGTCTGCCAGGCCACATCAGAATAAATGATGGGTCCCTGTGTGATGATGAATGGTAATTTAGATTTAACATAACTGGACTAACGAGCGCACTAATGACTCCAAAGCTAGCCTGGACAGCTCTCACTCGACGGGCTCACGCCTTGCATCCCAATGAGATGGGGAAAGGGCACCCAACTATGCGCACATGCAGAGAAACACACAGAGTGGAAAAAACATGCAGAAGTGTCTTAATAAATTCATGCATACACAATAATAAATTCATAAACGGTTCTGGCAGCGAAGCACATCCATACACAGATGCACACATGCACCAATCATACACACACCACACAAGCTTGATGTGTATGTTTCTAAGAACTCATTGAGTAGTCAGGAGAAGCGATGTCAGGCTGATATGAAGCTGATTAATTAATAATTATTCATCGGCCAGTTTTCAACCAGTTGAATTAGATGCGGTTTTTGTTCACTGATCTTTTGACTCACTTTTTTTTTTCTCTTGACAATGAAGATTAATGAAAATAAATGATAAGTACTTGATCATTTTCAGATATAAATAGATTTAATCACTTAATTTAAAAAAAAGCTCTTCTCAGTCAGAAACTTTAAAGAGGGTGAATGTTCACTCAGTCGTTTATCTTTAGATCTGAAAGAATTAAGTTTTAAAGGTGATTAGACTTTCTTGCATGTTTCACTACAAAGTCACTGCACTCAATTACACTAATGAACCTTGGCATTTTAATTGTGCTGCTTTTCGAGAAAAAAAAAACACACTCTTAAGACAAAGAACCCCACCATTTTCACGGGCCAATGACATGTACAACTTCTTTATCTGTACAGCAGCCATCGGTTCATCAGAACTATAGTCTCTCTCTGTTGAATATGATATGCATATGATATTCAAACATGGGTGGGATTTGACTTTATTGTTTTCACCCATGTTAAGTCCACAAAAAAGCCAAGCTCAGCATACAATGCTACTGAAGTATCTAGCCTGGTCACTCATGGGGTAGTTAACATGGAATTACTAATTACAAAACATGCAGAAAATTATCATCTCTAATTGTTTTAGAATAATAGATTAATGTTAAGAAAGTGGCACAAACAGCATCAATTACAAGGCAATTATCAGCCTCTGTATTAATATGAAGATGGTTTTAAGGATATGTTATATATCATTTGTATACACCTTTGTAAATCTAAAAAAGATATTATTTTTTGCATACTCACATCCATGAAAGAGTAAATGTTGCAGATAAAATGAAGCATGACAAAGGCATCTTTTTTAAAGGTGTATGTGGTCCTTCTTTCTGTTGATGGCACACAAAAATTTCAAGCATGGATGGAGGGGGGAGAGTGAATGAGAAGCAGGTCAGATGTCATGGCAATGATGCCCACTGAACTGAATTGAATTGTCTTTCTTTAAACACTGATATTGCAACCAAGACAGATAGAAAAATCAACGTGTGACAAAAAGTGACAGATGAAGGCAGGACAGGCAAAATGGTTTGAAAGAAAAAGCAGAAAGGAGGGCAGAATCCACCATTTGCATGACATGCCCACATGCACATCACAAACACACAAAGAGTTAAGAGAGCTAAGAAGCACTCCGAAGAGCAGTGGATCAACTGCATATTTTATGATCACTTTTCTCGGCGAAGCACAACTTTCTGTACCACTAAGAAAGAGAGAGAGAAAGAGAGAGTGCAACAAAGCAAGGGAATGAAGTGCATGTGTGTGTGTAGCTTTGGGGTTTTGGCCAACGACTGTCATAATTCATAAGGGAAGACGGACAGAGTTGCTCAGTGCACTGTAACTTCACAAGGTGACTTTCACTTTGCCTGTAACTCCCTTTTTCAAACACAGAGTCAGTTATGCAAACTCTCACATATTTCTTCATCTAAATGTTTTACCTCTTGTCTTATTACCTGTGCTTTCTATCTGTATACCTGTTTACCTCTTTTTTCCAGTCATGCCCTCTTTCTCTGTCCATTTACCTCCCTTTTTATCCCTGCTTTCCTCTCATCTTCTTGATGATTTGCCCACATCTCTTATGTATTCCCAAGTTTTGTTCCTCCCTCTTTGTTAATTTCTCTCATTCAGGTGTTTTGCCTTTTTCAACCATATCCATAATTACTCTAAACATATTTTCATGTTAATGTCAAATAATGGAAAGTCAGACTAGGATGTGAGATTATAAATTTGAGATAGCTTGGTGATCATTTTAACAATCAGAAGGACCAAAAGAACCTTCTTCCTACTTTTTGTTTGTTAGTTTCTTTAGGTGTACATACAGCTTGTAAGCAGGGGGCAATAAATTGTATTTCCTGCTGCTGAGCTGTTGACCTCCTGGCCTCAACTTCACTGACTACTTAAACCACTATGACTGCAAGTTTAAAAATACTTAAGAAAAGGTGAAATGAGAATTGTGATGTTTCCAACAGCACTGTTTAAAGAAATTATCTCATACACAAACATAGACAGCAAAGAGAGCAGGAGAGCTGTTCTTTATTACGAAAATGATGTGTCCTGGGGGAGCTGATCTAACACTTTAATGCCACATTGAGGTGAAAAGGCATATGTTATAGTCAGTTAAGACAGAAAAATAGAACACAGATCATTTTTAAAGTTGTTAATCCATGTTTCATTTGGCAAGCAAACCTTGGGAATTTTGTAGATTTATCTATGTAGGTAAGGTATAAATAACACATGTGGTTAGGCTCAAATGAGGTGGCACATAATGCATGAATATCTTCATCTGCCTTCCAGCTTTTCTAATGGTTGCTACAACAAGCTGCACTGAAAACACTCATAAAGCAAAATAATTATAAAGCCAACTCTTTGTTAAGATTAGTTAAGGGAAAATGGTTGGTCCACTGTAGGTAAAGTAACATTTGCCATGAGTGTAATTTAAACCTAATGCCTGTCCAAATAAAGCAGTTGTTTTTGCAGCTCTGTCAAAATTAAAGAAGTTAGTGGGTACAGAAAACCACGCACACATGTGTATGTATGTGTTTGCCTTACATGTCAGAATATCCCCAGTGCAGTTGGTGTGTCTCTAGCTTCAGTGCCCCCAGTAACAACTGCATTGCTGTGGTTGCCTCCTGCCTCCAGATCTGTCTTGTATCCGTGACGCGTGGGTGCTGGATTGAAGCCCCTGAAACAAACCTCTCGATACTAAAGTTTAGTAATACAGAAAATGGTGATGTGTGTAGGTGTGTGTGCATGTGCATACTGTGGATGATTCAGAACCAAATTCCCTATAAGTGGATGCATGTTTTCAAGTGTCTTTGTCAATGCTTGTCCATGTTTGAGCGCATGTGTGTGTGTGTGTGTGTGTGCGTGTGTGTGTGTGTGTGTGTGTGTGTGTGTGTGTGCGTATGCACAGTGGGGTCAGAAGAGAACAAAGCAGTGCAGCTTTCTGCTGTTCAGTGATTTTGGTTTGGCTGGCCTTTCGGCTTCTCTTTAAGTCAGCGGGCTCAGCAGAGCCATCACACCCTGGCAACAACCAGCACCCTGGCGAAGACAGAGGGTCTGACCTGAAAAAGAAGGATGAGGCACTGTGGGAAAGAAAGAAAGAAAGAAAAAGTAAGAAAAAATGAATGAAGGAAAGGAAGAAAGAAAAAAAAGCCAGCAGGTCAAAATGAGAAAATGAGAGAGGGTCAGAAAGCAGTCAGAAAAATAAAAGTTTAGAAACAGCTGTATAAAACTGACTGGGAGGGTGGGTAAGGAGAGAAAATAGAAAAGATTCAGCCAATGGAGAAGAGCTGAGATAAGTGTGTAAGGTAGCTACTGTTTTCAAAATAATGACTGTGGTTTTAGATGTTTAGATGTTTTTTTGGGTGGGGAAGATTTTTTTTGAAGTAGTCAGGGGTTGGACAGGCTGAGAGGATACAGAGAACAAGAAGCAGGCCCTGAAAAGAGAGAAAGAGACGCTGTGACTCTCATTTTTCCATTGGAATAGCAATAGTGGATTTATGAAGAGCTAGAGTTGGTTTGGGAAGAAAAAAAACCCAGAAATGGTCATTTACTTTACTTTATTTATATCTTAATGGTCAGTTATTTAAGGAGTTAAACAGGCAGAAATGAGGTAGAGGGAGAGAAAGAAAGGGTAAAGTATTAAAAGGGTACATGTAATAAAGAAAGAGGAGAGAAAAGTGAATTATCATTGATCCATCCATCCATTTTCTTCCGCTTATCTGGGGCTGGATCGCAGGGTCAGCAGCCTAAACAGAGAAACTCAGACCTTCCTCTCCCCAGCCACCTCCTCCAGCCTATCCGGGGGAACACCAAGACATTCCCAGGCCAGCCAAGAGATATAATCTCTCCAGCGTGTCCTGGGTCTACCCTGGGGCCTCCTCCCAGTAGGACATGTTTGGAACACCTCACCCAGGAGGCGCCCAGGAGGCATCCTAGTCAGATGCCCAAACCACCTCAACTGGCTCCTTTTGATGTGGAGGAGTAGCGACTGTACTCTGAGCCCCTCTCGAATGACTCCACTCTTCACCCTATCTCTAAGGGAGAGGCCAGCAACCCTTCGGAGAAAGCTTATTCCCGCAGCTTGTATCCGCAATCTCATTTTTTCAGACCCTACCAGGGGAAAAAAGCCTCCCCGACAACATAGCCCTTTGGGATGCCTGGGACACACAAGCCCCTCCACTACGGTAAGGTGGTGATTCACAGAGAGGGTGACATATGAAATGACTAAAACTTCTTAATAGCATATTCCTTGTGATGTTACAACTCCACAGAAATCAAAAAGCTTCTCTTCATTTGTTTGGCACTAGAGTGGAAGAATGTTACTGCTGTGTAAAAATGCAGATTTTACATGTTGATATTCATATGGCAGCAACTGTTATTGTTTTGTAACCAAGCCAAGTTGTAGAAACCTAACTAACTCATGACTGTGAGTGAAAGTAAAAACAGCAAGCCTAATATCTAAAACTTGTAGTCCTACAGGGGACTCAAACTCAAATCCCCTGAGGGATAGTTGTGTGTTAGATTTAAGCTAACACCACACCACACCATACACCTCCCAGCGTGAACTTTGTTGGCCTTTATGGCTGGCTGTAAAATCACCATCAGGGGAATTGTGTCCCCGATAACAGAGCTCCAAATTTACTTTCCATTGGCATTGTTTTGAAGGTGCCAACTCACTTTTTAAAAAAGATTTATTTTGGGCTTTTTAGCCTTTATTATCAACAGGACAGTAGAGTAGACAGGAAAACAAGGAGAGAGAGCAGAGGGGAACAACATGCAGGAAATGGCCCCAGGCAGACTCGAACCTGGGCCCCTGCAGTAGCCTTTTGGTGTATGGGTCTCCTGCGCAATCTGATGATTAATACTGGTGGCCATGCCATCACAATTTTAACAAATTAGACAACACCAATTCTTTAGAGCTTGACGTTATTTGACACATTTCTGTGATATGATTTTGAAAAGAGGAAAGGATGGAAGTAAAAAAAGACATCAGACAAAGTAAGGAGCACTGACAGTGCCTCAACATTTTACTCAATGGCCAAATACAACCTAAGGTATAGCCACTCTACAAAATCTTGGTTAGTGATAATTCATTGTCACCTTGTTGTTCATTCTATTCGGTTGTTTTACATAAACATACATCTAAAATTGAGTATACATAATTTAACTATCCATTTTTAATATTTGTGCTGCTGAAATGAGTTTGCACACTAACATTTTTAACTTTTGTTATGGTTCTGTTTCATAAAGAGCGCATAATAAAGGAGGGAGGAGGTGAGGCGGTGTAACAAATTTAAACAGCCACCAGGTAACACATTAAGTCAGTAGCAGGCGATTCACACAGAGGGAGGGAATGGGTAACGGAGAGCTTATGCAGAGGTGGGACTAGCTTCAGATATCGGAAGAGCTCAGTGCCAGCAGCCTGACCCACGCACAATTAATCACATCCCACTGGGTGGCAGGACAGGAAAGAGGAGGAGAGATGGTGATGGGGGAGAGGAGGAGGAGAGAGTGAAAGGAGATTTAAGATGGAAGTCAAGCAGGGCTAGAAGACAATTGAGAAAAGATGGGAGGAAAATAAAAGAAAGAGGGAGGAGGAGAGTCTAAGAAGAGAGGCAATCGGCAATCTAATTTGTTGTCATTTAAGGTATAATGGTCTCTCGTCAGTAGGTTTTTATGTAGATGTCTTCTGCCAAACACCCCATACTCTTTCGTTCTTTCTTTCTTTCTTTCTCACACCTCTGCTCCAAGATTTTCAATTTAGAAGCCCATATAACATTGCATTCATTATTTGTTTTTAATACAGGGGTGACAGATTATGAAATATCACAAAGCAAAAACCTGGCATTGTCTTATTACACACACATTCACATACACACACAAATAAGCTCCTGAGCTGCTCTCTCTCACTCTCACAACTTCCTGCCAAACCACATGGACTTGTCCACTGATGAACACGATGTGTCAGCTAATTTGATTAAAATCAACATCATCAGCTTGTGGTGTCAGGTTACGGTTTTATAATCTTACCCCACATTCGGGCTTTCAATTACACCCCACTTAAAGAAGCCTGGATGTTTCACCAGGATTTCCTTACTATTTCAAGGTTTTATATAACTCTTTACCAGGAATTTGGCACACTAACAGGCAAAGTTTTTTTTTTTTTTTTTTTTTTTTTTTTCTTTTAAAAATTTTTTGA
>VUQS01023805.1:0-11136 GCA_015108495.1 Heterochromis multidens | reverse complement strand
CACGCAAAGTTTTTTTTTTTTTTTTTTTTGCTTTGTCCTTCTGAAAAGCTTGCAGCAGTCAGCACCCACTGGTCTCAGTGAGGAATAATCCAAACATCATTATTCAGTTAATTCGAGCACCAATACAGCAACCTTTTCTTCCCTCTCTTCCTTTTCTAGCCTGTTTTTGTGCAACTATATAAAAATAACATACCATTTTTATAACGTCAACATTTCACTCAAAAATGATTTGTACTTTACCGTTTTGTACATCAAATAAAAAGTGGTCACTCATATACTCATTTGTCATAATTTTAGACTTAAACAAAATTTGGTTAAAAAATAGCTACTAATTTTCTCAACCTCGCAGAGCTTTTTTGGGTTGCGTTGTAAACAGTTTAGCTTTCCCAGAGTGGTTTCCAACAGCAACACTCTAGAAATGTCAATTTTCTCAGAGATGAGTGGGGTAAATTGAGCGACTTTGGTTGTTCAAACACTCGAAAGTTTATTAAACCAGTCCGCTTAGCTCGCACACACACATGCACGCATATATGCATTGAACAACACATATACACAAAGGACCAAAAGCACACATACACACATACTTGACAGATACAAACACAACACACATGCAGGATTTAACACCAGGCTGCCAGGGTAAAGCAGGCATTAAATCCCGTGGGAAAGTTTAAAAAAATGAGACAATTCAACTACTAAAAGCTCTTGCTAAAAGCACTTTACCTCTTTCACAAAAGCCATACAGCCTGTTTGCAGACGTCACAGCCTTTTATAGATGTGTTATAGTGTTAAAGTCATAAGGGTCAAAAATCACTTACAAGCTAGAATCTTCTCATCAAAAGACATGGTTACAAGGACAGGAGCTTTCATTGATATATTCCATTTCTTTCTCTGTGGCTCGCACTCTCAGCATCCTCCCACACACACAATCTAACACATGCACTTATAAAGATACTCAAGCTTTCATTCACACAGTTACATCCTTGAAATCCTTTTGTCTGCCCACAAAACATATCCACAGAAATCAAGGCAATAAATGCAAAAGGCAACATTGCAAGCACAGACACTCACTCACACATGCACACCTACGTGTGCAGAAACATTGCACAGGGCTGCACCACTGTGTTACTCTGTGACTGATTACTTCAAGGGTCGGTGGTCTCACTGTCTGACTCAGCGAGACAGAATACAGCTGTCCAGCCCCCAACATACACCCATGCACACAGACATGTACACACATATACATATTTATCTCTAGATGTCCCTATAGACATACATCACCACTTCTCTGTCTCTCATTAGGTGAAGGAGTAAATAGAAATACTGAAAAGGTTAAATGAACATGTGACCTATTTGACTGACATACATTATAGGGTCTTTCCTTGTTGCTGTAGCTCTCTCAGTAATGAAAGTGTGAGGTATGAAGAAGTTAGACAAATGTGGGATTGAAGTGTCCATGCATTTCATTTTGCTTTCTCCCCTTAAAGCTGTAATGAGGCCTGGGGGAAGATGTTGAGGGCTCTTCACACAACTCAAAGGGTCTTTTAGGCCTTTCGATAGTCAGCCCTTTTACAACGTCTGTGTGGGAAAGCTCTCAGAGGAATAAACTCCAGTCAGAATTTAACCACTGAACATTGCTTAAATATATAGTTAGTAATACTCTCCAATATGTGTAAATAGATCTAAATGGCTAAATCTTCTACAGTAAATAAAGGCTGAGTAATGGTAAATAAAAGCTACTCTAGTACCAGCAGCCATTTAGCTTACAGTAGCTCAGCATAAAGACTGAAAACAGTTATCCTGGCTCCAAAAACTAAACCAAGAAAAATAAATCCCCAAATCAGCCTACAATCACTTAAACAGCTCATTAATGGATACATATCTAATTTTTAATCTGTACAAAAGCTGTCTATAAATGGCACACTGTGGATTAGGTTACTGTAGTTCTTGGCCAGGTCTGACCTCCTCCCTGTGATGCTAAAGCTTGCTGTAGCTTTGTATGAACAAAATACATATATTGTACCATAGTCATATTATGTGTCATGTAATAGCTACATAAATGCATATGACAGGAGATAAAAAATATTTTGTGTAAACAAGGAGTTTCCAGGTCATTGGCTGAATTTAAACCTTTGAACACTCCATACTCATGGAAAATCAATGCTTACATTGGCTTTGCAGTTAATTTTAATACATGCTTTGAATGTGAATCAGCATTCATCTCTGATACAAATTGTACTTGTTTTAACTTATCCACCCAATTTGCTTTTCAACTCATTTTATTTTCAGCCAAATAACATTTTGCATTTAATCTGTCCAATCAATATTTTTTCAGTCACGGCACTGGAATTCCAATTTCATCCTGAAAAGATTCAATTTAAAAACAGGCATGTTTGCTTGATTGAACTTGATAACATTAACAGCAGCATGACCTTTTTATGCATTTTATTTTAGGTATTTATATAGAATGGAATTTCACTCAGGTATACCCATGATGTGCTGAATGTAGGAGGTGAGTTGGAGGTCACATTACCATATTTGACAGTATTCAACTGGTAAAAAGTACAACTAAATCTTACTTTAATTAAATTGTCTACTTCTATCATTCTTCCTATTTCTCTGTATGTAATCTCTGGCAACACCCCTCAGACCAATTAATGTCCAAAGACGTGGCATGAGAACTTATTGTGCTACTGTTACAATTGCCACAAAGCCAGGCAAAAAATGAAAAGAAGAACAGTAAAAATAAATGGATTAAAGTGAAGTAGTAAAGAAAGTTTATTAGAATTTAACTTACCCCTCCAGGCAAATCCCCTGATAGCAGTTTTCAAGGAAATAATTTGATTTTGCAGCAAAACTGTGCCACTTAAATTGTTGGTGTCATCAGACCTCATTTTTTTTTTTACCGGTCATGCTATGCACTTTTTTCCAATACTTTAACTCGACTAGACTCATCTTCCCAGGACATACAACAGATGTTAGAGGAAAATGATTTACTCAACAAATTGTCACTATGACATTAATGGCACTCATCTAATAGGATTCAGAAAAAAAATATTGTGTCTCTGAAATCTTTGTCATGTCAGAGACTGCTATATATTGATTGAGGTAGCTTGATCAGTTGTACTAACAAAGCAGTTGTAAGTAGGGTCTTAGAGTTACTTTGTTGCGCTTTTAGTTAATGATTTCTTTCCATTAACAATCAAATATTGATTTAAGATTTCAGTGTAGACTGAAAAAGTGGGATAAATTGTGGTATTACACTTGCATTAATAAAGTGTAGTCTCACCTTGACAAAATGATAACACTTCTGTCATCTGTCACCCCATACATGCTGACAGATTACATTCTATTTTTTTTTGGGGGGGGGGTTGTTTTTTTTATCATTATTGCTCAAAATTTGTAAAGAAAGTTTTCAGATTAAAATACTTTATTTTGTAATTCACTTACAAAGAGAAAGTAATTACTGTTTTATGACAAACGTTACATCCTGTTTGTTGATTCAGTCATCACTCCTCTCTTTTTCACAGACCATAACTAATGTCAGTGATTACAGGAGAGACTAATCATATTAAATGTAAAGTCAATATTGGTTGTAATCACAGTCATAAAGTTACAGTGTTGTGTTTTAGTGACTGTAGTAATTCAGACATTCAGTCAGTGTATTGATTTGTGTCTGTTAAGGCTGATTGAGCATAATAGAGACTAATAGAAATTTCTCTTTATTACACACATAAACTTGCACAAAGGCAGACTCCTGTGTACAACAGATCATAACTGAAAAAACACCCAGACAAACCTTTTCAGGTTTCTTTTTTAAAGTAATAGTAAAGTTAATGTATTTGCATTTACTGTACTCAAAACAGCTGAACTGGGCAAAAAAGAGGTGAATTGACTTGGTGATCAAAACTAACCTTGTGGTTACAGCATCCCAAACTGTGAGAGCATTTTGTACAATCTTTATTTCATCCCACAACAGGTCAGATATAAAAGACTTAAAATATTACATTGATCTTAAGAATCCTGGGGATTTGTGCGCATGGAGAATATAGGAAAAACATGATGAATCTGTCCTAACTTAGATGCCTTGTACACTGATAGCCAGATATCTTGTTTATATCACCTGCTGAAAATACAGCATGAAAAACAGGAGGAAGAACATTAGTTAGGTTCGACCTTACAAGTACCAGGTTAGAACCCCTATTTGCCTTCAGAACTGTCTTAATTCTTTGTGTTATAGATTAAGCAAGGTGCTGGAAACATTTTGGTCCATATTGACACGATAGCATCACAAAGTTGCTGCAGGTTTGTAAGCTGCACATCCTCCTTGCGTGGTTGCCTGCTGCTGTAGTCCTTCTGCTTCAAGGTTTGATATGTTAATATATGCCAAATTCTGACCCTATCATCCAGTTGTCACAGCAGAAATTGAGAATCATCAGACCAAGTAACATTTTTTCAATCTTCTATTGTCCAGTTTTGCTGTGGGAATTTTAGCCTCAGGTTCCTGTTCTTAGCTGACAGGTGTGGCCCCTGGCGTGGTTGTCTGCTGTTGTAGCCCATCTGTTTCAAGGTTTGACATGATGTGCATTCAGAGATGTTCTTCTTCATACCCTGGTTGTAGTGAGGGATTATGTGAGTTACTGTTGCCTTTCTCTCAGCTCAAAGCAGTCTGGACAGTCTGGACTAACCTCTGGCATCAACAAGGCATTTTCGCCCAGAGAACTGCTGCTCACTGGATATTTTCTCTTTTTCGTACCATTCTCTGTAAACCCTAGAGATGGTTATGTGGGAAAATCTCAGTAGATCAGCAGTTTCTGAAATATTCAGACTAGCCCATCTGGCACCAACAACCACGTCACTGAAATCACCTTTCTTCCTCATTCTGCTTGGGTTGAACTTAAGCAAGTTGTCTTAACCATGTCTACATGCCTAAATGCATTGGGTAGCTGCCATGTGATTAGTTGATGAGATATTTGTGCAATTAGCTGTACCAAGTGTACCTAATATAGTGTCCAGCGAGTGAATTTGAGAGTTTGTGTGCATGGGGGAGGAAAGATTGACGAGTTAGGCTTTGACCTCAGTGTGTAGGCTGCGGCAAAGACACATACGATAACATCACTCTCTTTCACACACACACAGATGCATACAAACACGAGCGATAGCATCTCCCTGGTGGGTTGCCTCTAAAGAGTCTCCTCCATCACTGACTGCAGAAACCCTTTTACTGCAACAGAGAGATCACTGCATCGAAAGCATACACACGTATTGAAACACGCAAGCATGTACAGTACATGCTGACTCAAGAATACACACATCAAAGGAACACGCACATACACACACACACACACACACACACACACACACACAAACATGTATCGACTGGCAAACAGACACACACACACACACACATACACACACACACAAACGCACGCATGCACACGCACACACACACACACTTTCAAGAGTCATGGATCTACCCTGCAATACCACTGCAGCGGTCACTGCAGCCTATCTCAAATTAAAAAGAAAAAAAAAAGCTGAATAGGCATTTTATAATAGAAAGATTGTGTGTTGCAAACACTATTGTTGGATAAGTCCTTGAGCTCTCTTTTACTGTGACTGTAAAAACAAAATGTGATTTTTCTTCCAAACTGGCTTTTCATGTATAATTAGCCTAGAAGGTAGAAATGTAGGCAAACAAAACTCAAATTAAAAGCGATACATACGAAAAGTTTGTTTCTGATGGGAGGCAAATGTAAACATCTCTCCTTAAATGGCTGACAGAACAAGGACATCATTCTACTTTTGAAAAGTATTGTAACAAAGTTGAGTCTGTAATCAACAGGATCTTAACTACCTTGCACACTGAACCCCATGTTAAAGACACAGGAACTATTGAGCTTCTGGTAGTCTTTAGTCAGAAGATTAAAAAAGAAAATAGGAATTTAGACTGCTTACAGAACTACCAGGGTGACTACCAAGGCATGTTAAATAGCTCTGTTAACCTCTTAAGATTTCTTACCTCACACAGATTTTATATACAAATGGCAACGCACAACACTGAAAATCGAAGGAATCCGTTCTTATTCTAAACATAATCCCACTTTGGAAAAAGCTGCAACCCAGAATGCTAATACACAGTGCATTATCGTGTTTTTTCCCCCTTTTTTTCTGACCATATAGCATCAGTTGTGAAGGATTTGTAAGTGGGAGAATGATTACATACCCAGTGTTCCAGTTTGTACTATGTTTTTTTGTGGTGTAACCATAGTATGGTTTTAAGGCTGCAACCAGATCTGGCTCTAGCCATTTTGGTGCCCTAATTGAACTGGCCCTTTAAATAGCCGAGGAGGAGGTGCCATGGTGTATTTGAAAGGAAAAAGAAGTCAATTTCTACAAAGCATTAAGTCCCTGAATACAATGATACCAGAAATATTAACTTAAATGTTTTAAGGACACTTTAAGCCCTGCTCTGTGTGCTTTTCTTCTTCTTCTTATTATTATTATTATTAATTTGTGATTCCTGAAACACAGAGAATTGTGTCCATGTGTAATGGTACCTTAACTACAGCGACTTATAGTATATTAAAATGTATGTTTATTGTTACACTACTTGTTGTCAGATTTTGTTTACTTTAATTTTTACAGAAATCATTAAAGCTTCAGGAAACCATCCATAAATTAACTATACCACAATCCTGAAAATACAAGATAATCAAAAACATTTTTAATTTAATCAGAAAAAATTGAGAAACATTTTTGACTGATGAGATCTTTACTAAGAACAAAATTTTAAAAATATCATGACAGTTATGATGAAGGTAAAATACTTATGAAATATTAATGAAGTTACCACAGTTTCCAAAAGAAAACAATAAAGTAGTGCAACTTTTACGCTATTAAGCTGAAAGTATTTAATAAACTCAAAGGAAAGCCTCCCACAAACAGCTGGAAGCAACAAAAGCATTGGCCAAACCACTTTTTCGTCAAATCCAGATGACATCATAAGCACGTAAATTCTGTCTTTTCTGCTCCGATGTTTGGACTGCTGTTGAAATGTGGAAAAATTCTGACTGACTGTTCAGCGAGCATAGTATTTTTATTGTTCTTTAGGTTGACATACAGTAAGATGGCGTGCAAACCCAGGGTAAAATCCCTATATGGACTGATCCTATACTTTTCATTGTAAAACCAGATCCCTGAATCAAATGTCACAGGTGTAAAATGAATAAATTTCTCTTAAATAATAAAGTGCCTATAATTAAAAAAATAAAAATTTCAGGGAAGTGTGAAATTTCATGCTTATAAGATGGATCCTGCATATCTTATCTAACAATCACTCAGATTTCCACAACAATTCCTCTCTTTACATTTTTTTTTAGATACCTTCAAATCAAGAAGTATCTACATTTTTTTTAAGTGCAGCCATGGCTTAAGGCGTGTAAAATACGCTGGGAAACATTGCCACAATATAAAACATAGTTGTGGACTTTTAAATGATGTATTTAGTGTTTACATTGGCTTAAGTCAGTTCAGTGACTACTTTATTAAGGCAGAAAGAAGTGAAGGGGGCTGAACGGGGTGAGTGGGAAAATAACTGACAGGGAAATTGCAGGGGGAAATTATTGTTATTCCACAATTAAATTATATATACTGGGTGGAATCACCCCTGACAGGGCTGACCATAGCAGTGCTCCTGATGTGTGTGTGTGTATGTGAGAGTGAGTGTGAAACTTTATCCGTCAACCAAGGCCACTGAGGCTATACTGGCAAGGAGGAGAATGTGGAAAGAGAATCGGAAGGAGAGAGAATTAAAGAGAAAGAAAAGTAGTAACATCAACAGAGTGAAGCAAAAACAGTCTATTTTAAGGCTGAGTGGGTGTTAGTAAAAACACAGCAAACCCCCCTGTAATGAACCTATTTGGAGCAGTTGTGACAACAATATAGTATGTAAAATAAACCATCCTTGATTTTTGTGGTTGAAATCGAACCGGGGTGACACTGTATGTTTAGGCATAAACATAATGCAGATGCTGTGAAAAATCCTTTCATCTTGAAATTGGGCCATTTCTCAGAGAAATTTGACCTTGTCCTTGTCTTAAAGCATTAAAAACACACTGTCAAACATGAAAAATGAATGGGTTTCGGATATAAAAAATGACCACTCAGTCTTCATTCTTCTCGAAACAATGACTCTTTGAATACACAAGGTTTCGGGTGATATGTAAAGTAAACTAGGCCCATTTTCTATCCAGTAAAATTAATGATCCATGAAACCTGGGGAAAAAACAAAGAAAATGGTTACCCTGGCTTGTGTGGATGTTGGCTTCAACAAGCCACCAGAAAAATTATAATGTAATATAAATTTTGGAAATCCCGAGATTTCTATTGTAACAAGGATCACTCATTAACTCATGACTTCAGTGTGTACTTTGTCCTGTGAAAAATTGACTTCAGGCCATTTGAACAGTCCTGCATAGTGTGATGAAGGGGTCATAATTTTTGCTCTATAACGTTCTCCCCACACCAATTTGGAAATTTCTGTCTCTTTCGATTATATAAAATCAGTAATGCAAAATCTGTTTTTAATTTAACGAAAAAAAAACAGCATTTTTAAGTAAAAACACATAAAAGTAAAAGGTACTCATCTTCTACTGATGGGTAGTTAATTTGCATTGTATGTACTTACCTTAATTTTCCCTTTCTAATACAGACAACACAGACCCTCATTCGCACCGTCTAATGACAAAATTTACATCACTTGGACTCGAGAAGTACGGTTCTAGAACCCCAGAAGACTCATGGACACAGAAAGTATAATTGAGGCCTTAGTGGTGAGGGACCCTCTTGTATTCTGTTATACAGAATGGTGACGTTTTCAAGAACAAAACTAAATCCTTAACACCTTATTGAGGACATTCAGTGGCTTTGTTATGCTAAGGGGGCATTTTGCTGGTATATTCGGCTTTACTTATCCCCTTTAGAAGGACGGATCACTGCAAATCAGTACAAAATTGTTCTGAGTGATCACCTGCCTCTAGTAGAGTTTCAGAGACTTTTGAAATCAATAGTAAGACACATCAGCTTTAATCTGGTGGCCCAACATCAGCAACAATAGCTTTCTTTTTTAATTGCCACATATCTGTATCTCGCCTGCCGCATGTATTTTCTGTATAAGAGTTGGACTGATTGATCACTGATCTTTTCTGCATTTTCTTTTCTCTTTTCTCATTTCTGTGTCCATATCCTTACACAAAACACCACAAAGAATCAATAAGTGTTGTGTTTCTTCCACGCACTGTGTGTATGTGTGTGTGTTTGGCTATAGGGACTTTGTCAATTTGTCAATACTACATATGAGACACAGTGTAGTTTATGATGCAGCTAATAGTCAGAGACAGTGATGACCTGCTTATGAGATAGAAGAAGAGGCACTGATCAAAGGGGTGTGTGTTTATATGTGCATGTGTTAATAAATAATGAGATAACTGTATATGATCTACATGTACAAAGTCCTCAAAAGTATTTTGTTTTGTTTGTTTGCTTGGTTTTCTTATGAAGGAGAAAACTTTAAAAAGCAACAATAGAGCAATAAATCTTCCTGTACAATGTATTCTTTTCTTAATAAACTGAAAAGTATTTTCTGTGGGAATAAAGCATACCAGTGTATGCCACAGTATTTTACAGATCCTACAAAGCTCAAAATAAAGTACCTAACAAAATTCACTGTGGCTCAGTTATCTAAAAAAGATGTTTCCTAGGTGAAGTGTTTTGGGCATTACCAACTGGGGGGAGTCACTGGGGCAGACCCAGAACATGCTGGAGAGATGATGTCTCTCAGCTGTCTTGGGAATGCCTCAGTATTCCCCCATAAGAGCTTTAGGCAGTGGCTGGGGAGAAGGAGATCAGAAAAACTCTTAGACTGCTGCCTCCACAACCCAGACCCTGATAAATGGTAGAAAACAGATGGACAAGGAAATAAATGCATTTTAGAGTTAAATTTCAAGTACTTGATAAATGTAATACTTTAATATGACAAAGTAGTCATGTAGAGCTGTAAATTGTGGTTAAATAACATGCATAATGATTGTTTTCCCCCTTATATCCCTATAAAAAAACCAATGGGTTTGCAAAGATACAAAGATACAAAATTCTGTTAATTGTCCTAGGACTTCTCAGATGTATTTTAAAATCTTTTTAGGACTCTCAACTCACTCAGGTTTGAAACCTATGTCATAGATATAGGCCCCTATTATTATGTAGTTAGTTGGTTTTGAAAAGTACCAGGAGCACTTCATATTTATACCTCATATTTATTTTCATACCTGTATCACATATTCTTATAGCTCTCTATTTAATTTTCCTTTAATTTTGACTTATTCTTGTTGCACACTGTGGGTCCGGGGAGAACAACATTTCGATCCTGTGTATGTCCTGTACATATTGCAGAACTAACAATAAAGTTGACTTTGACATGGACTTGAACCTGCTCTTTCAATAAAATATATTCTGACAGTTTTAACCATCGGACCAGTAAGTTGCACCAAGATTGACTTTTGCTAACAAACTTCTCTGATTTCCATTCCCTCTCTGTTTCTCTGTCCAGCACTCTCAACAACAACAACATCACCCTCATCCCACTGTCCAGCTTCAACCACATGCCAAAGCTGCGGACACTGTGAGTATTATACACCATAACATACACACACACAAACACATAGAGAAATTCAATTCAATTCAATTTTCAATTCAATTCAATTTTATTTATATAGCGCCAAATCACAACAAAAGTCGCCTCAAGGTGCTTTATATCGTAAGGTAAAAACCCTACAATAATACAGAGAAAAACCCCAACAATCAAACGACCCCCTATGAGCAAGCACTTGGCAACAGTGGGAAGGAAAAACTCCCTTTTAACAGGAAGAAACCTCCGGCGGAACCAGGCTCAGGAAGGGGCAGCCATCCGCCACGACCAGTTGGGGGTGAGGGGAGAAAGACATGCTGTGGAAGAGAGCCAGAGATTAATAATAGCTCATTAAATGCAGAGAGGTGTAAAAACACGGTGAGAGAAAGAGAAACACTCAGTGCATCATGGGAAACCCCCAGCAGCCTAGGCCTATTGCAGCGTAACTAAGGGAG
>VUQS01023795.1:0-11866 GCA_015108495.1 Heterochromis multidens | reverse complement strand
GGAGGCCATTTACGTGAAAAGGGAAAGACCATCTCTGAACCGAGGAGGGGGCCTAAGGGTACATCTTTCACCATCTTACAATGCTGTGATTGCAGCCATTCCCCAATCTCTGTGAATGGTACTCATGGCCATTGATCACTGGTCATGACAATTTGCATACTAATGACCATGAAACTGACCTCATGGCCCATTGTTAGTCAGTGGTGCTGGTTTCGGTCATTATGCAAATGTACTGTTTATAAGGTTGGGGAAGCCTGCAGTCAGCTGAGACTGAAGAAGTCACCAGAGGTGACGAAACGTTTCTCCCACTAAAAAATGCTACGTCCAGATGAACAGATTTGACCTAATTTTATGCAGTGTTCAGTTCTAGATAATGTAACCAGCAAGGAGCTTAATGGCCTCATGCTAAAGTTGTTCATTGGTCCAAAGGTTGCAGCAGACACTTTTTTTTATTCATTGCTTATATTCACCGATCAGGCATAACATTATGACCACCTGCCTAATATTGTGTTGGTTCCACTTTTGCTGCCAAAACAGCCCTGACTCCACTAGACCCCTGAAGGTGTGCTGTGGTATCTGCACCAAGATGTTAGCAACAGATCTTTTAAGTCCTGTAAGTTGTGAGGTGGGGCCTCCATGGATCAGACTTGTTTGTCCAGCACATCCCACAGATGGTTGATTCGATTGAGATCTGGGGAATTTGGAGCCCAAATCAACACCTCAAACTCGTTATACTCCTCAAACCATTCCTGAACCATTTTTGCTTTGTGGCAGGGTGCTGAAATCCTGCTGAAAAAGGCCACAGCCATCAGGGAATACTGTGTTCATGAAAGGGTATATATGGTCTGCAACGATGCTGCGGCTATGCAGCTCCATACGCAACAAACTGCAATGCACTGTGTACTCTGACACCTTTTTATCAGAACCAGCATTAACTTTTTCAGCAATTTGAGCTACAGTATCTCATCTATTGGATCAGACCACACAGGCCAGAGTGCCACGATGAAGAGTGTTATTCACGTCACCTGTCAGTGGTCATACATATTATGCTTGATCGGTGTATGCACCCTTTGGGTTTGATGACCGATTGTTCTAATTGACTTTACAGCCAGTGAGTGGTGAGCTTTTAGTATGTAACGGTTCTGGATCACTAAACATACTGGGTCTCTAGCCTAAAACATAAAGGGTAATTATAATTTAATGCCTGTATCTGGGAAAAACACTGTCATTAAAGCCATTTTCACACATTGCAACCCCAAACAAGATATTCTCATATATACTTAACGGAAGGGCCAGTTGTCTGATGTATCTGTTTCAGCTTCTGTGTCAGCTGAAAAAGTCATGATAGAGGCCAGTATATCACCAACTATTAATTGGTAAGAACAAAAAGAAATCAGTAAAATGTTCACAAAAACTAGGGAAAATATAGTCTGAACTGCCTTTGGGGTCTGTTGAAAATTTGAATTTGAAATGAAATGATTAAAATTTTACATATTTGAGTCAGATGCCAAAATTAATTAATTCTGCTTGTTTCCTATACCTTGGAACTTACTGATTTCCTAGGATTCATCAATAACAATGCAATTACAGTATTAGTATTATTCCCTTAAAATCAAGTAAGCTTTTAGTTTAGCTACAAACTAGTTAACATAGTGGATCATTTATCACCTAGACCCTAAACAATATCAGATTTGATTTGAAAATTGCAGAATCCTGTGAAAACTACCAAATATTCACATTTGAATATAGTTTCAGCTTGTCTTTTTCTTTTAAAAACATCCTTGACTTATTAATCAGTTATGGAAACTGTTTACTCCCTATCATTCAATGTTTCTGTAAAGATTTGGCTAATATGATATATCTGAATGAAAGTCTGGTCAGCAGTCTTCAAAACCCCCTCTAGGAGCAAAGAACATCTTTGGAATGACATTTCAAATAACCTTAGCATTGCTTCAGCCTACAGTCCTCTTAGAACATGGGCCCAGTTACACATTTTTGCCCCAGGGCTGCTCAGGAGGTCAGTCCAAACATGGTTTCAGAATGTTGCGAGACTTGTATGATGATTGAAATGTTCATGGTGTGAAGGGGCCACTGACGCTGACGTCATTGCAGATGAGCTGCCATTTAAAATCCAGAGACCTCAAAGCAGCCAGAAATGTGTGTGTGATAACTTGCACCTGCACTAGAAAAGCCAAGTCGCAGTGGGCTGAGAATATGTATAGATGAGCATGAACAGGAGTGAGTTTGTATGTTTATTTTGCTGTTACAAGTTAGTGTTTGTATGGCAAGTGTATGTGGAGAATGTGTTAAGGTTCTGTGTGTGTGCAGAATTAGCTTGGTTTTGTGATTCTAGTTATTAACTGCTGATCCTGGAGAAAGTGAAAGTGTGTGCTGCCAGGACCTGGGATAATAGGAAACATATGAATGTGCAGGCTGTCGCTGGTACAGAATGTGTGTGTGTCTGGGATTGTGTCTATGCATGCTTTAAAGACTCATACTCAGTGACTCTGGCCCAGACAACTGAGGCAAGAAAAACAAAGAAGAAAGTGTTTGTGTTAGAACAGAGGGAGCTGGCAAGTCTGCAAGCTGCAGAGCTGAGAGTTCATTTTCCCATTTCCTACCAACTGGATCTAAAACACTTTTATTTCACAGCCACATTATTGAGTAGCTGCGCACAGACAGAAATGCACAGCACTCCCACGGTTTGTTAAACTCTAAATACACAGAAGACAGAGTTTGATTTTTATTCCCCATCCACTTTGATTCGAGCAGTTTTGGAGCAAAAAAAAAGAGAAAAGAAAACGGTCAAATGTGATTAACCATGAGTTTTTGCACAGATCCTGACATGTGTAATCCAAAAACAATACTGCACACAGTCTTAAAAAAGCAAGTCAAACTCTGCCATGTAGCCCATGTTAGTTTCTGTGTTGTCAGAGATGGTGCATTTGGGACTGTAAGCCATGAGCATAAAGCTAAAATAACTTTCCCAGCTAAAGCAGCAAAGTGCAGGTCACAAGGCAGAGCCTCTGCAGAATCTGCTGCTCATATGGGTGGAGGCCCCCCAAGGTGCACCAGCTGCTCCCCAACACAGCAGTTCATCACAAATCCTACTTTATTCAGTGAAATCAAGAATATTCAAACGCATTAGTTTCATATCTCAAAACTACATCCCACGGGAGTGCTCTGTAGAAGCATTGCCAGTTAGACATAGAAACTGTTTAGAGCAACACTTGATTGTAATCATGATTACTTTTGAGCATCAGCATTAATGTTCCTTTAGAGTTCTGGCCACCACTTGAAAAACAAAAAATTTAATTTCCCATTTGGTCTATTTTTGGTCTCTATGAACTTATTGGAAAAAATATATGTTTTTTTTACCACTAAGGGCTCCACTATTGTTACTTTTACCTTGGAAGTTGGATGTCAGAACTGGGATTGACGTCACACCCAAGCTGAGTGCGTTCCAGTAGTAGTATTCTGAAAAACACATTTTTTGCTCCCTAGCAAGGGAGTCATTCATCTGTAGCTATCTCTACCAATACCCTTAAGCATATAGCTTATTTAATAATTCACAAATGCACAACAGTGGTAGCACAGATTACAAGTTCTACTGTTTATGCACTCTGCTGCTATCCTGGACTGTGAAGTCTGGGACTGTGTGGATGCTCTGACTTTCCGAGTGGGAAGTCTGACTTGTGGGGGCCTTCCAACTGAAAATTCTGACTGTGAACTCGGAATTTCTGCCTTCCCACTTCAGATGGAACACAGCATATTTTCACCAGCTAGTAGCTAACTTTATTCCAGTGTCTCAAATTGTGTACTTTCATATTTGCTCTGTGTTCACACTATCAGGTATGGATACATAAAGTACTCTGTGAGGATTCTGAGGCGAGGTTATTCACAACTGTCAAATGCTGTGGAATTCTGCGCTGCTCACTCACACTGGTTGTAATGGAGAAGGTGGAACCACCAAACACTTCTTGGCCATTAGAAGGAGGATTTTTCTTAAGTATAAATGATGATGCCAATGCTAACCAAGTAGCTGTTAGGTAGCTAGTTAACATAACAATTGCAGTCAACTGTGAACAACTCACCATGTTTTACGGAGAGTACATGTGTACTACATGAAAGGGTACTAACAGATGTATTAAAAGTGAGACACGTGTCTGCTGTTTTGACCTAAGCAGTTAGAGTTTATTGGAACATGAGATCTGACTGCATCGAGCTCTAACTTACTCATCACAAAGCATCTGTTCTGTTGATATATAAAGTGAATTACAGGCTACAAAGATAATGAAGTGAGGGAAACCGTAAGGAGTCAGCAGCACATTGTACTGGAACTGTTATCATAGAGTTTGTACATCCCATGGAAATCTGGAATCTTTTTCCATTCTGTTGTGTAATTTGTGCATGTACTATGTAGTGGATATATTTACACACTCAGAATTGAGACACTAAAAAAATGACAGACTGTGCAGTGTGTAGCAAACAGGGAGGGATTCCAGGCACAGCTGACACAATGATTTCATTATTTGGAACTTTGTGGTCAATTGTGGTCATAAGCCCTCAACACTCATCAGCCAGGCAGACTGAAAATTTTGCAGTTGTATTTTGAAAGGCAGCAGCCCATTTGAATCTAATTATACATCATTTAAAAGCACAAACCCTCTCAGTTCAAACTGCGTAAACCATTGGAAGATACCAATACCACCATGACCATAGTCTCCATTATGTAATGAGTGTATACAGAGCAAAGAGGAGTTTTTTTTACCTTTTCTGTCTGTTGTCTGTGAAGAGGAGTGAAGGTTAATGAGGATTTCTTGTATTTTGGCTGCTGGGACACTTCATCTTCAGGAAGATAAAACTCCATGATGACACGCTGTAGGATAAAGCATTTATGGGACACAAAAGTTTAAAAAAATCTCACTGGTATTGTAAAAGTGAACTCATGCTTTTCCTAATCATTTGTCACAAATATATAAACTGTTCAAGTGATGGATGCTCATATTAAACATGATTTTAAATATTGATGTCATTGTATGTATAAGTAATCCCTGTAAGCCAAAGCTCAGGCTGCAGAGAGCTCTAAACACAGTTTCATTTTTTTTTACTCTTGGATCTGTATGATGTCATAAACAGGGGATATCCTCATATGGTCATATTGGCACAGTGTTGAGCACAGAAACAAAGTGAATGTTTGTGAGGGGCAGTTAAACAGTAGGAAGCTGCTTTAAAGGGAGAGGAGCTAAAATAGCTTTTTCCAGACAGAGGATGAGCTGTGAGGCCTGTATAACATAAATAAGGATTATTTTGAGCTATGAATCATGCAAATCTGCTCTTGTAGAGTCCAAGCATAAATAATAATTAGAAAAAAGTTAGAAATAAGCAGAATAGGTCTACTTTAATGTACGTGTTTGTTATGTTGAGAAAATAAGATGTTGAAGCTGCGATCATGAGATAATGTTAAAACAGTTACTAATCTATAAGTTCTGATGAATCTGATGTTCCACTAGTTTTCATATGATGCCATTTAGTTCAGGTTGGGTCTACAGTAAAATGTCAAAACAAAGTGGCATTGTAATGTCTGTGTATTTTCGCACAACACGAGAAAATCCAGACTGGATTACTCAATAAACTAAAGCAAACAGGCTTCCTACCTTGTTAAATAAATCTTAGTAGCCTCTGTATTAAAGAGTGTCTGCAAAGAAAACAGTTTCATCTTGATTAATGAAGGCAGTAAAAGCTGCCAACAAGCTGCGGAAAATCTGTGTGTGGTGTGTGTGCGTGTGTGTTAGTGCATGTGGAAACAGTCGTCTGAGTGTCCAGCTATTAACTGGAGCGTTTACCTTGTCGTTCTCCCTGCTTCTGTTAATTGTCAGTGAGACAGTAGAGAGTTTGTCGTAGATGTGGCAGCTCATCGCAGACCTGGCCACAACACTGCATTCCTCTCAAAATTACTGACAACTTTTAAGTCAAGTTCCAGAAAAGAGCAAAGACTGAATAAAAAAGTGTGGAAAATATCTTATGTAAGTTCAAATCATTCCAAAACTTTATCACACACATGTACTCACTCACAGTATATCCAATACTTAACAGTACAACGCCTCACTCACAAACATACATATGCATGTATATACACACACACAACCACACAGCCATCATAAAGCAGCTTATTAAACCATCAGCACTCTCCCAGCGCAGGGTGTTCATTGAACGACGTTTAAAGGCCAGTCTGACTCAGTTCATTAAACTAGATCAGACACAGAGGGACCTCCCTGCCGGGAGAGGGGTCAGAGGTCATAACCCCTTGTTTTGGGGGCTTTGGATGGATGTGGGGGTGGGGCAACCCTGGGTCTGTCAGCCTGATTTAACTAGTTTTAGAAACATTTGTAAAGCCATGCAACAGAAGTAGCTGAAGCTGGAATTAGTTTGTGTATTACTTCGTCATGAAATGATAACCAAAGATGGAGTTATTAATATTTCCACAAGTACTTTTCCCTGATGGTGACAGCTTATGCACTGATCAGAAACCAGAGATGAAAGCTCTGTGTTCATGAGCTCAGTGGCTGGTTGGAAACTTAAGGGAATGGCTTATAATAAAACATGGTAGGAGCAGAAGGGCAAGGAGGGGAATTGGATGCATAGGAGGAGGAGGATGAAGAGAAAGGGGAGCTCCAAAAAGTGAGTAGAGGGAGGGTAAGAAACCATGGCTTTGGCTGAACCAGCTTATGCAACAGGGTTGCTGTTGCAGTACCAAACTCAGTGATGTGTTTCAAAACTATGAGTCAAATTTTAGCCCGGGGGATATAACATGACTTGTAATTTCTACAAGCAAGAATCCAGAGTTTTATTTTCTTACAGTCATTTGTATCTTTATCTCTGTGAACAGACATCTTTCAATATACAGAATTTGTAGGGACAAGATGGGACAAGATTTTTGTTGAAAACCCCAAAACCTTTCCCAGTGTCATCAGAAGCTAAGTTAATACATGCTGGATTTCCAGATTGCCTTTTTCCTACTGCCACTGTTGAGATACGGTTTTAACATTAATTCAAGAGAGACGCATCAAGTATAGTGTTGTTTCAGGCAGGTCAAGCTCAGCTGCAATACCAGCAAATCTCACATAGGGCAGACTATCTAAGCTCATTTAGCCTGCTCAGAATTGCTGCACATTTGCAGTCCACTTTGCAACCCATCTCCACCCCAGAATCCCCTTTAATGCAGTATTGGACTTAATCTGTATAATATCTGTTGTCATTAATTCTTGCTCTGTATTGTGAGGGGCTCCAAGAACAGAGCCGTGACACTAAATATATCCTATATATAACTAAATATAACTTTTATTGTGAATTGTTCTGATTAAGTTGCCCCAATATTAAACCTTGGGATGCACTATTCGTCACATTTAGAGACCTTAATTTGAGCCTTCATTCCTGCCCACACTGTGTTCTGCCCAGTGAATCCTAAACAAATCATAGCTTCATCAGGAAGATCAATACAGAAAAGACTGCAACACTACAAATCAAATTCTTAAAGTGCTTATTGGAATGCAGTGTTTCAAGCCTGAATATTAATTTATGAATTAGCATTTGTCTAAATCATTACCAAAATACATATTTATAAAAAGTCAGCTACTGAATGGAATAGAATGAAATGGACTGACATTTATATAGGGCCTGTCTAGTGTTACTACCCACTCAAAGAACTTCTTATGGAAACAAGTGATCTTTTGGCATAAAATTTTAACCACACAGGTAGGGTTTAGATGTAGAATAACTCATACGTAAGTGTAAAATGTTGATTATTCATGACAGTTACACATATCAGGATTTTGTATACCATGGCCAAGATCCTGATAAAAGAAAAAGCCAAGTGTATAGAGGGCCAAATCTTTACAGCCAGACAACTGAGTTGGAACATCCGTCCGTCACAGAGGTTTGGGGGATGAGCTGTTCGGCACTCACCACTCAAAAAATGGACACCTAATGAAGTGACAATATGGTGTTGGTCTGGAAAAAAGTGGTTCCACTTCCCAAAATCTACTACTAACTGCTGTGAATCTCAGTGAATGTTCAGAGGTCTTGGAGATACCCCTTACAGTGTCATAGAGCCGTGTCCAGTCAAAGCTGGCATCAGCACGGCACCACAAAATTGCTGGGCTCAAATTTGGGAGCACTGTCATCAGTGGCTATGAGAGGGACTACTGCAAGAAATATACCAATAATTGCCAAAGGGAGTGCACAGATTCTGTCTACCTTAATTTTCTTCCTATGGAAAATATCCCAACTTGTGCTAGTAATGCTACAAGGCAGAACTGGCTCAGCAACGTCACCAACATCACATTGGTGCTAGAGAGGTAAGAGGTAGAAGAGGCTGTAGTAGGCTGACAGCATATTGGGCAGGGGTGAACAATATGTTTTAATTCATCAGTGTGACACAACTAAGGACAACTACATTGTATTTATTGCACCATCATTAATCATTCAAGACTATTGCACATTACTAACTTGTCATTAGCAATTTTGCTTCACTCTGAATAATTTTCCTTTCTTTCCATTTGGTTGTTTTTGGATTGTTGTGTTGGGTTGTATTGTTGTGTATCTGCCTGCCCCAACACAGAGCATTTTAAGGATTTCTTTTTTTTCTTTTTTTGGGCGGGGTGGGGGGGAAATCTCTATTAAAGGACAGCCAGCAGCAGCTGGCCACGCCTGCTAAATCCTCCTCACAAAACCCACCCACCAGCTCCATCTGCCTCCCAAGTGGAACCCCATGATGCACACACACACATGCACACACTGACGCACACACCTTCTTGGTGCTCTTTGATCCCAGAGAGAGCAAAAGCCTACATCTGTTCTTAGTACATCAGATCCTTTTAAAACAATGACTTTCTTGTTGGCATATATGTGTGTGAAAGTGAAGTGAAAAGTAATGACATTCATTCATTCACATACAGTCACGCAAACACACAAGCATGCGGACACACTTTCACACACACAGTTACTGTATCTCCTTGCCCTTGACTTTGACAGCAGACTTTTAGCCCGTCTGCATGTAGAGAGAGACAGACAATCCCACAAAGTCACTATTTTTACATCTTGAAATGTTGAAATTTGTAGATCTAATCAAATTATGTTCAAAGCAAAAAATAACCAACTACTGGGAAATATTCAAAGCATGTTTTCCGTAAGAGAAGAAAATTATAATTAATGAGGTTTTTGCAACTTAAAAACTCTTAATGTGCATACTACCAGGAAAAGTGTATATGCTCTGTGTAATTAAAAATATGTTTATTGTTGTTATTGAGGTTTATATTAATAAGGACTTATGGAGAAGGGGTGGGATTAAATAATTGTTTTTGTTTTTTTTCCTGTTTGGATATGTAAACTAAATCAGCAAAAGTAGAGCCACATTGTAGAATATGTTCCTTCCTATTTGAAATAAACAAAACAAAACAACAGTCAAAGTTCTGTGTGTATCAACTGAAAGCTTTCACAGATACAACTCAAAGACTCAATGATTCTTATAATAATAATCAGGTTGCATGTGAGAGAATTTCTAAATATCACGTTTTAGACTTTGAATGTGCAGCTTTCGTGAAGTCTAATGTCAGACTGGTGCAGACCTGGAACAGATTTTGAACTAGATACATGGTAAACCCACACAGGTGATTTGAATTATTTTGGCTGATTACACCTTCTCACGGGACTGTGTGGGTGGATACACACTGTGTGTATCTCACTTTCCCGTCAGCTGTGGTGCATCTGTTAGAGCAACAGAATCGTACCTTCTATCAACTACGAAGCCTGGTGACCTCAAGTAATTCCACCTACCTTTAAATTAGGTTTAATCGGAGAGAGTAGTAAAAACACGTGTGCAGGGATGGAAAGACACACTTAAGACCAAAAAATCTAAATAAAATTGCAGAATTGTGCACATTTAACAGTGATGTTATTGACACTGCCAACATATAGGAAAAATAAGATGGACACAATTCGGAAATAAAGCACAAAGGAACAAAGAAAAAAAACATACTTTTTTTTTTTTTAATGACACAGAATGTAATATTTCTACCTGATCCCTCCAAGGCAATAACCCTTTCCACCCAGGCTGTATCTGCTTTCTGTCACTGGCATTTTGAGAGGTGCTTTGCAAAGCTCTCTAAATGGTTTAGATGTTGCTTTGGCTAAAATGGGTGTAGTTGCGCTTCATTTCTGTTGTATCAAATTTGATTTAATTTGCACTTCAGAATTTTAAAAACAGATCCAATAATACTTTACTCTTGAACTTGCAGTTTAGATTACAACGTTGTATAATGATTGCTGTGTCTCAAATCGCAAACTTTTATTCTCGCTATTTTAGGTGCATATGTGTGCTCATATTGTCAAGTATAGCTACATGAAGTGCTCTACACTTACCTACTACTCTACCAGAAAGAATTATGTACAATTATTATGTATTATTATGCATGAATGATTATTATGTATGAATTATGTAGAATTATGTAACGTTGAGTTATGTTTCTTGCCCTCAATTGTCCACATCTTGGCTTTGCAGTGGAAGGGTAAGGACCACCAAACAATTTTCACATAACAAATGTAAGACACGTGTTCAGCACTGATGATGATGATGATTATGATGCCACCTGTAGACTTGTTAGATGTTTTCACTGCCAAAACTAAGCACCAGGGAATAACAATCCATAGGTGGCATGCTGTTTTACAATATTTTACTGTTATGTATGAAATTAGATACTTACCAATGAGTAATCCTTCTTTTGAGTGACTGTCCTGACAATAAATTACTCTAACACTGGCTTATGCCAAGTAGGAAGAGAAAATATATTTTCATTAAAGTAATCTATCACAACACTTAACTTGTGTGGTTTTACCTGTAATGTCTGGAAAATGCAGTGCAGCTGATACTGTAGCTAGATAGCCAGCATTGGCATCATGATGTATCCTTCTTCTACTGGCTAAAAATGATTTGATGATCCCTCCTTTTCCACTCTGTAGCCATGATAGTGACAGTTGAGGTTGAGAAGTGTGCAGCATTCCCCCCACAACTTTTTGATTGTTATAAGTATGAGCAACAGTTTGGTTTGTCAGTTCCAGGCTACTTTAGAAAATTGGTGGGCTCCATACAGGTAGACCTAACCAATATATAAATATAAAAGACTCATTCTAAGCTAAGGAAAACATATTAATTCTTTGTAACAAGTGATTATACATTGATGTAAGCAGAATTATAAATACTATTTTTGATTTCTGCTAATTGAGCCTGCTAAACCATATGCTCTGGTCCTTTAAATCATTAATGTTTATACTGTTGATTAGAAAATGAAAGTTTATCTGCTGTCTGTCTGCAATATGAACTGAATATATTAATAATATAATAATTAGTGCTGGGCAACGATTAAAAATTTTAATCGCGATTAATCGCATGATTTTTCTGCGATTAATCGCAATTAATCGCATTGTTATGCGCAAAATTCAATAATGAATTCAAAAGTAGTGTATTCCATACTTTTATTTTAAAATACTGCTATATGAACAAAAGTGCAATAACATTTGGTTTCCAATTGCTTTAAACAAATAGTGTTTTTTAACAGCAGTATTCCCTTTCACAATAGCAGGTAAAGTATTTCTTGTAAATCTCAACTTAAAGATTAATGTAACCAAATCAAATAGAAAACCAAAGCCATTTGCCACTGACAGGACATTAACGTTTTATCTAGTTTGTTATAGAAAAACAAGTTAGCCTCAGAGTCCAGAGCCACGATCATAACATTATAACAGGCAACTTCTGAGCAACAGCAAGTTAACATTTATAAATCAGTTTTCTTTTTTTTTTTGGTTACTGAAC
>VUQS01023794.1:0-11025 GCA_015108495.1 Heterochromis multidens | reverse complement strand
TGTGTGAGCTACACAGGCACAGGGAACTTGGTCAAAATTGATGGCAAGATGAATGCAGCAGGTTATCAGAAAATACTGGAGGAAAATTTGCACTCATCAGCCCAGAAGCTGCACATGGGTCACACTTGGATGTTCCAACATGACAATGATCCAAAACACAATTTGCTACAGCAGAAAAAAGTGAAGGTTCTGGAGTGGCCATCTCAGTCTCCTGACCTCAATATCATTGAGCCACTTTGGGGAGATCTCAAATGTGCAGTTCATGCAAGACAGCCCAAGAATTTAGAGGAACTAGAGGCATTTTGCCAAGAAGAATGGGCAGCTTTACCATCTGAGAAAATAAAGTGCCTCATCCACAACTACCACAAAAGACTTCAAGCTGTCAATGATGTTAAATGAGGCAATACACGGTATTAAGAACTAGGGTATGTAAACTTTTGATCAGGGTCATTTGGATACTTTCTGTTGTCATTATGATTTAAAAAGGGCACATGTGGAAACGTGTGTGAATGAGTGTTTGTCTACAAAAAAGGTGATCATGCAAGACTAATCCCACTTTTCCACACTGCAGCAAGTTCCCAGCACAGTAGAACAACCCAGGGAGTTTTTAAAAGTCCCTCTGCCCTACATCACCTTGTGGAGATAACAGTGGAACAAACATCAAAAGTATGAATTACATTGTCCATATAGCCATTTTTTAACCATTTTTGTAAATCACTCTACTTGTAATGTTTCCATAAAAATAAAACAGTGTAAAAACAGTACAAAAGTGTTTCGTTTTCTACTTTTCCTCTTTTGTCTGCCTGATGGCATGTCTCCGTCGCCAGCACTACATTTTGACAGGAAACAGCATGTGTGCCAGTCTTTCCTTTGATACGGAACATTAGGATTGGTTTCACCGCACCGCCAAACACACAAATGTCTGAACAGTATTCAGAGGAAGGCCTCTGTCAGATGCCTGCTGCTTTGCATACATGACTGTTATGCAGATACCATGTACACAAACATATGTTAAGCACCACACACGTACACATCAGTCATGTGTGACTACAAAATAAAACTAGAAACCAGAGCTTGGGAATTTTATGCTTTCTGTCAGAATATCACATATATGCTGTCATACACAGCATCATGAGAATAAGAATGAATTCGCCAATGCTGTTTCATGTGATTGAGATACCACGCATAAATTTGCACTTTGCATATGTCATACCCCCAATTATGGTTCCCAGTGAAAACAGTCAGCCTCATTTAAAAAAGGTTCTCATCCACAGATTTTATGCCGAGGGCTAAATCGGAGCCAAAGTGGTGACTTATGAAAAATGTATCACAATGTTCAAAAATGATTTTTTGATTTCTTTTTTTATGAGGCACACAAATAAATAAACACCAGATACCCATTGGTCATGAAATCCTTAACGATATGTTTTTATCTTTTTCTCCCATTCATTAGCAAGGTCATACACTAAAATTAAGAGTCATGTTGTAAGTCCCATTGCTGTGTTGTGTTCTTTTTCCATTTTGATAAAATAATGATAATTGCTGAAATCTTAGCAAAATCTAATTTAAATGAGCCACTGTTTTTTAAAAATACCATTATTTCCTGTTTTGCCATTCCCAAGAAACAAGACAATTAGACAGCTAAATGTGTGGTTCTTAAAAGTACAGAAGTGATTTGATCATTGCATGCTGTTACTGATGAATTATTGAAATATGCCCTAATTAAACTGTAATGACAACTAGGTCTAACACAAGTTGCTGTTTTGGGGGGGCAATAAATATTGCTGCTGATTTAGTTTTGCTGTAATGATGGTTTTCTTTTCACTTTAGGCTGACTTGTCCCTTCAGCTACATTACAAGCAAACATTGTGCAAGATGATGCCTCAGCCGCAATAAACCTTGACACACTAGCACTATATTTCTAAAATAAAAAAACAAAAAACAAATGGCCACTCATAAATAGTGATTTTAACAGCTTAACCCTATGTATCCATTTTAATTTTAGGGCTACAAATGCTATGTGGGGGAGGGGGATGACAGCTGGCTCTGCACACATGTGTGACTTAGTGTGTGAGTGTGGGTATGTGTGCGAGTATGTCAAAGAGGACTTAAAACCAAGCTGCAGATGATGGACTTAATCCGGTTGTTCAGTAGGTCATGCTGAGGAAAGCTACTCTGCTACACTAGCTACATCTATCTATCTATCTATCTAGCAGAAAAGTAATAGTTATGATTTAGGAGACAGAAAAAAAGAATTAAAGGACTAGGTGAGAAAATAGAAATAAATGAAACAGACAGCAGAGTTGGCCAATGAAGAACGACTGAGAAAGGAAGTATGAGCAGTAGCGGTGTGCTCTGTTTCTGACCCATGTTACATGAGCCTCCAGACAACACTAGAAATCTGTTAACAACAGGAGTCCATTTAGCTTGGAGTGACTACAGTAAGGGTTCTGAGCTGGACTCTGCACCACCCTGTCCATTAGTCACAAAGGGATGTTCACACAGAATGGAGAGGGGTGCACAAGTGCACACATACACACAAATGCAAACACACACCCACACACATATCCAGACAAATAAACAAACACGGTTAAGGCAAAATGCATTCACAGAAAAAGGGGAAAAAAGGAATACGCACTCTTTTCTTAGGGGTCATAAATGTTCACCCTTACATCCATTTAGCCTTCTGCTGTTGCCGAGCTCCTACTGCAAAGTTCACGAGGAGAGAGTGCAAAATGGGGAGACATGCAGAAGTATCCTCCAAGGATATCAGCTGTGAGGCCAAGAAACAACACCGAAGAGGACACAAGAGCAAAATGAGGGCAAGAGACTAGATGAAGAGAGTAAGAGGTGAGATGAGAAAAAAAAGAAAGTTTCAAAAAAGAAAGAAAGAAATCATAGGAGAACTTTGGATTTACTATACTCGAGTTCAGATTACTTTCACCACTTTAGATTTTCTTCTTTCATTTTGAAGGTCAGAGTCATACAAACTGTCATCAAATGTTGCTAACCATCATTAAAATCATCATAATTATCATTTTTATAATAGTGAGACTTAATTACTACTATTTAATTTGCATTGATTGACTACAGTGATAATTTAAATCTCCAGCCTTGCACATGGTGGACAGTCAACTGAACCACAGCCAACCCATGAACAGCCTGATGAATGCAGTTATACGGAATTTGACGTATTAAAAGACCCTTTACAAGACTTAACTAAATTCAGTTCACCTGACCTGCTGTAGTCTAGCCTGAACTCAAACTTTCCCCATGGTCTGCCTCAACAACCTCATTCTGGAGACAAGCTTTGCAGGGACATTTCACAAAACTGCATATAGAAAGCAACATGTTGCTGTCATTGCTAAAACAGAAATATTAGTTAACAGATGAATGCAATGAAAAATATAATATCGAGCCTTTAAGAGGTGCCATTGGCCTAATTCTGTTGAAGGTATGCACCCAAATGATGACTGAAATTATTTCTCTTGACTAACCCTACTGTAAAAGATAGAGAAGGTCATTGATTAAATGATACTTTCTTTCAAGCTAATTTACAGGAATGCATACCATCCTGTTAAATTATATGATTTGAATCTCAATAATAGGACACAAAATTTATAACCTGGAAATTATATTAAGCTGGCAGGGGGTGGGGAGTGGGGAGTTGCATTTTTCTGTTCTTTTTCTCTATCATTACATGGATGTCAGTAGTCGCATCACATTGTTCTTATTGCTCTTTAGCAAAGGGCTAAAGAGCAATAAGAATAATGAAAAATGAGAACAAAAATGTCATTTTCTTCTCAGTTACAGAGTTCTCCAAAAGAAATGGAGTGACTAACAAGAAACGGCTTTGCTAATAACAGGGTGAGCATTCAGAGGAGACACAAACCACCAAGGCTTCTAGCAATAACTCTGCATTTGCTTTCAATTTGTCAGAAGCAAAAGAAAATAATTGCTCATACTCAGGGACCATACACACATCTTACACACAGATTTAGGAGGCCGCATGGATAGACTGTATTTTCCATAGCTATGTTGCTCTTTAAGGATGTACTGATCGTGAAATTCAGTGATGATACCAGTGTTATATATACTACATTGGTGTTACAACCTGCCGTCGTTCTTCTGCAAATACATTTCCCCTGGATGCCATCATTTGCAGAGAGGCTTGGTCACCTTCTTTAGAATTAGAGCTGAATTGATTTTGTGGCGCGCCAAGTTAATGGAGAGCTGAGGATAACCACCATCTGCCTCTGTAGTGACCATTTTTACACCATAAACTTTAAAAAAAAATTTCACTGGAGACAGCTGGAATTCACAGATAATCTGCTGTTACTAGTGAAGGGTGCCGAGCCGACTATCTCCCTTCCCAGACTTTATCCACTTCATCCACCAACATCTGCTGCACCACTGTGGGCAGTATGAGACCATTAACTCAAAACACACATTTACTTCCACTTTATACAGACTTTAGTCTTTTCAGTTCTTCTCCACTCTGTTGCTGAACAGATAGCAAAATTGATGTGACACAACAGATCCAGTAGATCACGGCCATAAATGTCATCTTATTTTCTGATAAAATGATATCCATATATAGGTATATACTGAGTTTTGGCAAACAGATATGTGCATCCTTTATTTGTGAATTTATATGCACATCTTCATGACAGGAAAATAACACACACTATTTGAAATGTATATTCTCTAAGAGATAGAGCAGACAAACACAGCAAAAAGACTGGTAAGGGAAAGTAGAGAGACCAACTAAGAAAGTCAGACAAATAGAGAGGAAGATACAGAGACTGCATCTAAGTGATGAGACAGATGAGCCAGCCAATGAGTGACAGAATGCCAAAGAGAGCAAAGTAGACAGAGACAGAGAAAAGAAAGGTTTGCCTTAATGCTATTCCAAGCTTCAATCAACGTTCACCCGGCTCTGCTCTCGCCCAATCATCTTAGCAACACACTCACACACACCCACACAGACACACACGTACAAGTATCTTTCTGCCCATCAACCTTGGCCTGACAGTCTCAGTGCCATGGCAACGGTTCATACAGAATTAAATGGAGCACTCAGACTGAAAAAAGAACAAAGAATTTAGGGAAATGATTAATGCATTATTTTATATATAGCTGATGATATGCATAAAAATGCAATGAAAATAAAAATGGTTGGCAGTTGGGTAAAGTAGTCACTAACTAAGGTTGTGAGTGTGTGTTTACAAAGAGTGTGTTCAGATGCACAATGACCACTACTGAAGGAACAAGGGAAAGAGGAATAGACAGACATGAAGAGTAAGTGATAAAGCCTGGTTTTAGACAGGCCTTTATGCGTTCACAGACATAGACACCCTTTGAAGTTGTGAAGAGATTTTGGGCTTACATTTCTGACAACAGTGGCTGGAAAAAGAATGAAATGATTAAAGTCGATTAAAGTTATACACACAGACATCACGGGATACTGAAAATCAAGGAAATGAGATAACATCAAAGATGGATTATAGGGGGAAAAAAGAAGATGAAGAAATAAGATGAACTACACATATGTTCCAACAAAAGCTCATCTTCTATCACATTTTATTAATGCAGATAGATCTTTTCAAAGTCATCAGAGAAACCACTGAAGACTATAGCTTGGACATCATTAATGCTATTTGTTTGTATTTGTATTGCTTTCCATTTTGAGGTGTTTTTTTGTTTTTGTTTGTTCGTTTTTTAAAGTGTAGCTACTCCTTACTAAGACACTATTTGAAATGTCCACTTGTTGGTAGCAGAAGCTGCCATCACGATCCTCTCTGAGGTGTGGATCTCTCCCTCTGAAACAACAAAAGGGTTTGGAAACTATTGAATAATCCTGCAAATTATACAGGTCCTAGTTGGTCCAGCTTGTTTAGCATTGAGAGTGGTTCTGGGACTCTACAAACTATAGTGATGAGCCAGCTGGAAGCATCATGTGTTTCCACTGTCACTGCCAATCCATCCATTTAAACACTGTGTTTTGTTTTTTAGACAGCAAAGACAAAAACAAAAAGCTTAAACTGTAGACATATTTCCTCCAGGTGGAATAAAGTAAATAACACTACCAAAATCATCTCACTACAATATCTGAAGGCTCTCTGTTTAGTATCCAGAAAATTAATGCCTGCATCTGTTAAGTGAACTCCAGTCAGTGGGTTCATAGTGTTTACATCCACCACTGACAAAATCAGTGGTCATACATACTTGCACTGTTATGCTGCACTGTTGTATGTATGCCATGAAGCCTTTGGTGTACAAAGACTGAAAGACCAGCATACTGTATAATGGAGTTTAAGTATAATTACAATGACAACAAAGTTGACTTGGATATGACAAAACATTCAGTGCCACAAGTAGCCAAGTTATAGACAGCACTGATGCTACATTCAGTAGCAATTCTGTTAGTGTCCAGATGAAAATTCACAGGAGGCCCCTCCAACCAGCTTTTATCACCATTACTGGGGATTTATGCTTCATTGGGAAATTTACCCTATGTACAAAAAAGTAGAAATAATTGAGGGACAAGTATGTTTGCCCCCAAAAATAAACCACATCAAAGAGTGGAGACCCAGGAGGGAAAAAAATTCCCAACATTTTATTTGTTTCTATCGGCTGGCACTGCATATAAAACAACTGGAAACGACCACACGGTAATTAACATATAATTAATTAATTAACATATAATGCATCACGCAGAAGTATAAGTGCCTGCAACGATGTCAGCCACTTACGTAGGTTATGTTGTAAACTTTACAAAGATTCCCCGCAGTAGTCTAAACCAGGCCTTATGTTATGTAATAATCTGACGCGAACAGAATAATTTTGCAGTCTGTGACTTGGTCATGTCACACCCTGGAAACACTAGGCTGCTCTGCTAGCTAAGTTAATTAATTTTAAATGAAGTTACACTATTCAAGTGTCTCTCCCCCACAGTTAAGGCTAGACTAGCAGCATTTAGTCATTTAGCATTATATTTCTGTTCATCACAAAGCAAGCACTCATAAGCCTTATGTCTACAAACAAAAAACCCTGAATAAGGCACAATGAACATATTTAAATAAACACGTAGAGCCCTGAGAAGATGTCAGGGCAACCATGAGCATACAACTTTCCAAAGGAATTAAAGGAATACCAAGCTTCCTTTTTTTTCTTTTTTTGAAAAACAAAACGTCTCTCACAATTTACTAATCAGCTGAGCCTTTTGCCCATTAATATCTTCACAGCGATCATCAAATTGCAAAGATGCTAATGACTAATGCTTATCATGGAGGATCAGTAACTAAGCAGCTTCCACTGACTGGCTCTCTACATGGCTTGCCCACTTCATCCTTTGGCTCATAGAAACTAGACTCACACGAGAGCCTCCAAAGCGCATAAATTCCCTCCCTTTTTGCTTATGCTCCATGCTTCATTATTTCCGAGCTTTTCAGCCATGAACGTGGCTTACAGCAACCTCAGGCATTTTTTAAATATAATTGATCTACTCTTGATTACACCACTGAAAATTGTGTCCACGCATGACAGCGTCACACCCTCAATTTATTCTAACAAGCAATACCATGCGAATACAACCCAAAACACTCATGTAGGTTGCCTAAAAACAAATAAATGCCTAATTGCAAGATGCAAACCACCCACATACTGTATGCACAAAGATGAAAAAGGAAGACATACACCGATGCTGAAAGATAAGTCCTTAAAAGCATTGCAAAAACAGACCCATGTGTTCCTTCAAATGCTAACATTTTCAACTGAACCACAAAAAGTGAATCTATTGAACTAAGCATATTGCTTTTTAACCATGTAATTCAAGTTTAGGCATGCAATGGGACTTAACATCGAAAACATCAAGCAAAGAAAACTAATACATTTAACACCTTCCAAGAATTGGGTAACCACATTCTCCATTATCTGTTCTCCATATTTTCCATCAGCCTCACTGTTTCTGCGAGGATCTGTCCCCTCTCTCTGCAATATTTCTTTTGTCACTTTCCCTTTTTCTTGCACTCAATCTGTCACTATGTCTTGCTCTTTTTCCACCTTAACCTATATTATTATCAGCTGCTTCCATCTCTATACAGCACCACATTTATTATGATACTGTCAAGAATAAAAAAAAAAAACATGGGAGCTTGGTAGCATAAAAATAAACTATTTGAAGTTGGTAGTGGGTGGTGTCTTTCATTTATATGTGTGTGAGCTATTACTCATTTTCCAGTATGTCTCCAGTCCAGATGAAGATTTTTTTTTTAATTTCCATGTCTGTTCCAGTCTGTCTGTGGGAGGGTGTTTGTGGTGTGCGCTTGTGAAAGATCACAACTGACTGTTTTTTATGTTTTTTATTCTTGTGACTCTGGCAGGTAAAAAAGAGAATAGAATACAAAAAGGGTAGGCTGAAAGAAGATGAATAGAGCCGAGAAATCAAGGAGAAATTAGAGAAAAGAGAGTTGCATGTGCTGAGAGAGGCTGCATTGAGCAGCAGTGAGTGGGCTGCTTCACAAAAGAAAAGTTTGAAGAGGGATTAAAGAAGAAAATGTCACAGAGAATCTGAGGAATGTGAAGGTTTTTAACTCAATAACAAGGGCAGGCAATAAAATTGTGGTTAAATTAATGATGGCAATGACAAAGATGCAGTCAAAATCTCCCATCCTGAACTGGAATGCTTTTGAGACTGTCATGGGAGTTTATGGACAGTGTTTATAAATTATTATGAATCAATGACAAGAAATGTGAACAACAAGACTCACCCTCCATGAAAAGGTTCTACCTGCAGCCGTCTGTCTGGTGTTAATTGATCTGGTAGACTTCTCTTTCAGCTAGTTTATAAACCACAAAACACAATGAACAGAGATGCACACTCCAACAAACCCAAACACAATGCCTTCTGCATGCAACAAAAAATGTCGCATAATGCAGTGAAAGCTCTGGAGGACTTTAAACCCTTCTTCATCCATTCATGTTATCCTCTTCCTTCAGTACAGCAGTTTGCAGCAGTTTTTATTTTTTTTTTACCCTGTCCCATTCTCATGGCATCAATATTTACAACCACATAAAATTTTGTTCTCTGCTCTCACAGGTGTGGGGAGAAGGCTCTGGGCATACTTGGCTCTGAACAAAACATAATTTTGAACAGTAAAAAAAGAAATTAGATGGTGTAGTTGTTATGACCCCACCTTTGGAACCATATCTACCAACTCGCCAAGGATTGATTCTCTACCTGTGTGACTCCTTGACTCGTTGGCAGTATTTTCTCAATGAAGGAACGGTACCAAGGAGTGTGAACCGCCCATGCTGAGTAGAATCATGAGGGTGTGTTTTGTGAAAGATCTTTTTTTTTTACTTACTTGACATAAAAACAAGAAGCAAAAAGATTTCATTGTTGACTCTGTAGAGGTACTTGGATTTTAGTGGATTTGTCTGGCAGGCCATTCTTTCAGGGTTGTCAAGAGGAGCACTCTTTTGTTGAGAGGGAGACCTACTGCTGTTATGCCGCAATTGAATTGGTAGTCGTTTAAACAACTTGAACAAAAACAGTGTGTTTGTGTGTGTGTTTGTGTGTTGCAATGTATTTGGCATGAGACACTGTTTTGGTATTATTGTTGTTTTATTAATCATGCTCGCCTCTATGTAGGTTGTTTGGCAGCATCCTACATTAGAGATATTTGATTGTGCATAATAATAAAATGGTTGAGCAACATTTTAGCAATTATAGTGATAAGAACAATGCAGCAGCTAGGTAATAACAGAAAAAAATTACATACACAATATTACATATATTACAGTTTGAAAAGCTACATTAAAAAAGGTACATATATATGGTAATTTAGAGTATTTTATGCTAAAGTAGAACACAAAAGATATCCCAATGCAAGCCTTCTTAATCAGGAAAAAAACACACAAAACAAAAAAGTATTGATGTTCTTGTACATAGTGTCTATGAGGTTAACACTATGTACTAGACATTATTCAGTGTCAACTAAAATGTTAACACCACATTCATAACAGAAACTCAACCATACATGTAGTGACACACTCGGGTTGCTGTTATTGCAAACTTAAAACCACTCATGTTGTCTCTGCAGATGTTCATGTATATTGTTTTGAGAGTCAGTGGAAATTGACCAGTTATGTCATTTGGGTATCATGATAAGTTGTAAAAAAGTAAAAAGTGTGCTCTGAATTTCATCGACCTACTGATTATAACAAAATACCAAATCAACAAAGTATTAGTTTCTTGTTTTTAACGCATGTAAGATGACAATTAAAAAATAGTACAATGCATCCCTGCAAAAAGTTACCATCACAGGAATAGTACATGTACTATAGGGTTTAAGTAGTTTAGATAAAATGATGTACAACTACTTATGTATAAACCTCATTAGCTGCATTTAGGAAATTTGTGCTTTCCAGTCAATTAATGAATAATCGAACTACAGTGGTGTGAAAAAGTATTTGCCCCCTTTCTGATTTCTCAGTTTTTTGCATATTTGTCACACTTACATGTTTCAGATCATCAAACAAGTTTTCATATTAGACAATGATAACCTGAGTAAATACAAAATGCAGTTTTTAAATGATGATTTCATTTATTAAGGGAAAAAAGTTATCCAAACCTACCTGGCCCTGTGTGAAAAAGTAATTGCCCCCTAAACCTAATAACTGGTTGTGCCACCCTTGGCAACAAGAACTGCAATCAAGTGTTTGTGATAACTGGCAATGAGTCTTTCACATCACTGTGGAGGAATTTTGGCCCACTCTTCTTTGCAGAATTGCTTTATTTCAGCCACATTGGAGGGTTTTACAACAGGAACGGCCTGTTTAAGGTCATGTCAAAGCATCTCAATTGGAAGTCCAGACTTTGACTAGGCCCATCCAAAACCTTCATTTTGGTTTCATTTTGGGGTTTTTTAGCCATTCAGAGGTGGACTTGCTGGTGTGTTTTGGATCATTGTCCTGCTGCATAACCCAAGTGCTCTTGAACTTCAGGACATGAAATGATAG
>VUQS01023790.1:4255-15402 GCA_015108495.1 Heterochromis multidens | reverse complement strand
ATGTAATTTTATAAAAAAAAAAAAAATTTAAATTTATTTTTTATTTTTTTTTTTTTTTTTTTAGCAAATGCTTGTGTATATTTTTTGTGGGATGTTAGTAATCAACCAGTTTGGAGGGGAGGGGATCCTTTTACATAACAATCTCTTTTGAAAAGGGCAGATCATAAAACGGTCTTTTATGAGACATAAGTCATTATAGATACACTAAGAACACACACATTAATATTTAGCTAAAATGTGTGGTACCAGTTGAAGCATTCAATTAAGAAAAATATTCACACATAGCATCCTGTATTGTTTTTCCTCCTTCAACACATCACTTCCTATGTCAATAACCTCCTTCTACGTAATTTAGATAAAAACAGACACGTAAATGGATGTGTGGGCTAAAGGCTTTGGATGAAAGAGCCGCTGAATGTTTTGACATGACTACTCAGCAAAGGACTATTGTCTGTAACATGAGTGTTTTTGTAACCACTCATACAGAGTAAAGAAACAGGCAGCTCCTTAATATTGACATGTAAAACTAATAATTTAAAGAACCATCGAAATAAAATCACATAAAAACCAACCAGATCTCTTCCAGCTTGTGGAAAAGGACGAAGGGGGACCCATGCAGATGGGAATGTGTAGCACGTGGGTGATTTCAAGTGAAATAAGCTCTAATTATGCTGTAAAACATAGCCAGAGGCAGCAGAGAACAATGCAGAACCTACTGAGGGTCACAGCATGACTTAAACACTATCAGCTGTGCTCACACGGTCAGCTTATTCAATCAAAGTTTACACCCCAGAGCTGTCCCCCCCCCTTCTGTCTCTTGTTCTTTCTCTCTCGCTCTTAAAGTCAGTTTCTCTTTCCTCCTCTTTATCTCTTCCGGAGATAGGGAAGTGTGTGAGCACATATTTACTTTTAAAAGGTGGGAAATTTCACCATCACTTGTTGGTAAAGACGGACTTTGTTTTTATCAGAGCTAACAAAATTTAAAAATTAAAATACATAAATTTTAAAAAAAGTTTGCTGCATCTGTGAATTAGTTTGAAATCACTTGGTGTTTTAGCAGAACCTGTTTATTTTTCTGCACAGTTCTTCCAACTTCTGTATAATTACAATCATTTGGCATCAATGGGATGATATGTAATTTTGTGTACTGAAAGCATAATAAGAACATTATTAGTGTATGTTTATATAGTGAATGAATCCATTGTTTAAGGAAAGACACACAAGTCTTAATGGGGTCCGTGAAAGACTGACTAACCGTGTTACACCAGTTACACTATGGTAACAAGATGAGTGCTTTTTTTTAATATTCTACTATATTATACTATGTACATTTTGGAAGACAAAAAGTTAGCAGTAAAGCAGAATAAACTACCTAAAGTTATTTTTCACTCTATATCGTTGGTTGTACTAACAACTATCACTAGATTACTTTGATACAGAAAAATTCTTAAAATAAGAGGATTCTCAGGTTTTGAGAATTTCATTTAGAAATCTGATCAAAATTTCTTCTTAAAATGTTCAAGACTGACTGACCTTCATTCCTTAAAGTAATGATAGACTGTTTCTGTTAACTAAAAACCATTTCAGGTGACAACCCCTGTGAAGCACCGATGATGGCAAAAAAACCCCAAAACAAAACACGATAGCAAAAATCAAAAACGAAGCTCAAGGTCTACAGACTTCTAACTTTTAGAGGTTAAAGATCCAAGAGCACTTGTAGTATCTAAAAAAAAAACCTTATTTCTTGACCAACGCATCTAGGTTTTTGGCCTTGATCAGGGTCTTCATCAAGACCACAAGCTAAAATACACCAATTAAACATTAACGTTGTTCTCCATATTGCAAGTTTTGCTGAAGATTTAGATTTGATTGAGTTCTGAGTTGTGTTCAGGAAAGTATCCAGATAAGTTTACAACTCTGTTTCTAGAACAACTGGCTCTCGTTTTTTGTGACCTGCCTTTCATCTGAATATCATCGTGATAGTAATTAAGCAAATATATTAAATTTCCAATGAAAAACTTTTCCCCCAAACATCTGGCCTTATATCATCCAATCAGCAACAAAGGCACACCTTTACCTGTGATTAGACTGTCTGACCTGACCTCCCAGGGGTGCATGTGTGATATCATTAGCATCCAGTAAGGAGTAATTCATAAACCTTGTTCTGGTTGATTAGAACTGTCAGCAACAAGGCACGAAGCAATTAGTACAAGCATGCTACTTCCATTAATTACCACAAGTGCAGAGCATTTAGGAAGCTACCAAAGGCCAGACTCATTATGAGGGACAGTGTAGTGTCAGCTTCACTGTCTCCAGCTTATTGTTGGCGCATTAGAGTAAAAATCCAGTCAGGACAAGAACTGATATTAAAACTATTTCGAAAGGGGGGAGCTTAAATGAAAATTTAAAAAATAAGACCACCAATCCCTCTTGCATTGCAACCAGGAAAACAACTGTTAGAGTCAGTATAAAGTCAACTAACTTAAGTGAAAAAGCTCGATAAGTGATAATAGTCCCACTATTCTATATATTATACAAAAAGTCTGGGTTTGATACAGTTTACTCAGCACTTCATACTGTTAAAGGACATTGAACAATAATGAGCGTGTGTGTGTGTGTTCTTATTAGATATTTTTGAACATTTAAATAATTACATAATGCAATATATCTAGTTTTTAAAAAATCCATGATGTTTTGCGTTATATTCCCATCTGGACTGACTTTATGGCTAAGCTTCATGTGCTCATTATGACAACCCAGCCTTTGTCATTGTTTTATACGTGTATAGTGGTCACTCACTCAGCATTATCATGATGTTAATTGCTTGGATAATAAAATATCAAATTTTATGTTTAGCAAGTGTTAGAAAAGTGACTATATAAGAAAATTTGAAACTATGATATACCCCATGATATTGATGCCCAAAGTCAGTTATAAAAAATAAAGTCAATAAAAACAAGATTTTGGCTTTAAATTATGATTTAACAAAACTTAAATGTGTTTTTGAGAGCCAAGAACTCATTTTATATGAGTTCTTGTACTTAAGAAGTTATGAGGGCTCAGAAATGCTGGAAAAAAAGTCAACTTAAAAAGCACCATATTTCAACCCATTCCAGTGTACTCTGACAACCTGTAACCCAACTAGTTTTCATAGCATGAAGTTAAAATTTTACATGGCTTGATTAGATATGTTAATGAAGCCATGTGAAATTTAAGTTAATGCACAAAAAAATTCTGAAGGGGAAAGAGAGGAATTCACTTTTTCACTTTTCATGGAATGACCCAGTTGACATTTTTTGACATCAGTTGTATTTGTTAGATAGATTCTGTCAGCTAAGACTAGAAAAATAGAGCTTGAGACCAGAGAAATGTTCTCTAGGTCTTGTTCTCAGCCACCATATCAAGTGTAGCTGATGGAAATATACGGTAGTTCATTCTTTCTTTCAGCCATACAAAGGATCCGTGGCATTAATCAGAGGCAGTTTGTTTGGAAATGGGGTTATCCAGGGCTAAATTTCTCTGTGTTTATATTCTAATACAATCAGGTAGCAATATGACATTTATATATGTCATATTGCTACCTTAATGAGAGGTTTTTCACTTGTAAATATTATTCATTCATCACAGCAATATGGAAAGGAGGAGGTGAAAATAACTGTTACAGAATACAAATGTAGTGTTAGGGGACTGAGAAACAAGTAAGCAGCGTGAATGTGGGAGTCAGTGGGAGGTGAAGCTGAAAATTTAGGTGGGGAATCTGTGATCCAAAGAAACCTGAAGAGGGGGCTGGGGCAGTGAGGATGAGGCTGGAGAAAGAGACAGAGGAGTGTTGGCAATTTTTCCCCCCACTACAGCAGCAGTAGTTGAACACAGGCTAAAGTTCTTCTATTTGTTCTATATTTTAAGGGCTGATGTTCAATGCTTTTAAATGTGCTTTACTTTTATCATTTTATTAAATCATGCATTACCTGCTCTGTAGCTGTTAGTTGCCTTTTGAGATCTGCTTTACAAGTTTATCTCTTTTAAGTTTGTTTTAAGCTCTGTTGCCAGTGGAAAATCTGGATATTTTTTCAGTGTCAGCCAGCCCTAAACCTCTGCCCCTGAGGACATTTTTAAAACAGCAGTCTGCTTTGACAGGCAGGCTCTGCGCTCCCACAGATGTAATAATCTCTCAGTTGGTTTTGTCCTGCTGAGTGTTTCTCTGTGGGATTGCTCATGTAACCCTCACACTGACAAGGCCATTCCACCACAGCAGTTAGGTTGCGCTGACACCTCTGGGTTTCAGGAGACACATACAGACACATTTTTGGACTTCAGATGCTGCTTTACCGATGAAGTCAGCATTCCATGACATTTCTAAAGTGAACGCTAAATTGCTGTGAGGTCAGAAAATTATCCGCGGACTGACAAATAGTTAAAGCAGAACCAGAAAAAAACAATGTAACACTTTATTTATCGAAATTATTGCATTAATTTAATTATTATGATCATGGTGTCTGTGCAATAAAAAAAATCAGCAAATAACTATTTAAAAATATTATGAATAAATGAAATCTGAATCTCCCAGGAGCTGTCTGAGTGATCTGTTGGCTGCTGACCTGACCTTATGAACATGGATCTGAGTTAGACACAGCCAATTTCAAATGATCGCGGCAGAATCGATTGGTTCAATTCTGCCGGAGCCGGAGCAAGGGTCAGAGGTGAAGGGTCGACAAGACTGCCAGTAAGAAGCTGGGAAGTTCCTTAAAGAAGTTAATGCTCACCAAAATGTGTATAAAGACAATTTAGATTATTTCTGGACTAGAGAACACACCACTAAAATGAGAGTTATATATAAAAAGCATTGATTTGTTACTGTGTTATTATCTGATAAACTACTGAAAACTCCAGTAAAACAAAAACTATCAGGGTGATTTTTCATGAACCTTTGTGAATAGGTGGAACATAGGTGGCCATAGGTACACTCCACCTAGCAGCAGCTTTAAATAAAAATGAATATATGCTACCTTACCTTACAAGGAAGCTGCAGAAACTCGATCTTGCTAGGCTTTAGGCTATGCTGCTATTGGTCTTTTTCAAACTAGCTTCAGCAATTACTGAATTTACCAGCTAGCTCTGCAGGTAGTGATTTACTGATCTGTTTGGTCAAGCCAGACAACGTTACAAGCTGTTAGATAGAAAATTTTTCCAATCGCCTCGCCATTTTTTTTTATGTGCCTGCTCTTTTCCCAGGACTACTTCCTAGAGGGTTTTATGTAACAGTCCAGTAAATGGGCAGTACAGTGGTGCAGTGGTCAGCACTGTTGCCTCACAGCAAGAAGGTCCTGGGTTTGACTTCACCATCTGGATGGAGTCTAGTAAATGCGACTTGTCCATCATCAAACACCAAACAAAGTTAGCAAGTGATGGTAAATTTACTGTTTGCAAGTCATATAGTTTTTTAAGTGGTGGAGTAGACCAAAAGCAGACCTATGAGTATATACCTTAGATGGATGGTGACTCCAAATACACATTAATGATGAATGTCATCTTTACACTGTGAAGATAATCTGTGATAATCTGCCAGGTATTGTTTTCAGTTTGCATCCACATGCCCAAAAAGTCAGTTCATTTAGATTTTAAAAATATATACCATATGCAAGGTTAAAGGTGACACAGAAAAGAAACATAAGAATAAGAAGAGATAAGATTAATTATAATTTTTATAGCTAACTTAATACCTTCAGTTTGCCAAATTATGCTGTTTTGTTTTAAGCTAAAATGAGAGTAGACCTAAATATTGTTTTTTTTTAATCCATCACTTCAGCTGTAGAATAATATCATTCATGTTTGAGAACCTCAATTATGACTACATAATTACAGTCCACAGCTGTAGTTGTAGTTTGAAACCATGATTCCAAATACATATAAGAAAATATCTTGGTTTGAGTAGTAATTAAGATTTTGGTATGACAGATGCATTTATACACTTGTGCACACAAACCCTAACTGATGTGTTTGGCAAATGCCTCTGACAATGTTGGAGTGATGGCGGAAAGTGTGCAGCACATCAAATAAAATGGTTGCCAAAGTTATTTGTTGATCTTCCCGCCTCAGCCTCATCAGTTACCATGGAAACTCTGTTCCGTGGCATCATGAGCTGTCTGGTCAACTGACCCACTGAAGAAAACACAGGCCAGAGTACCACACATTCAGCCAATCTGACAACCGTGTGCCACTGGGAACTAACTGTCAACAACAGCAAACAGTCCATTCACTGTGAATGTTTACGAGAAGACACTGGCAATAAGGGCTGAACATGCAAAGGAAGAAGCAGATGGACATTAAGGTCTAATGGGCTGTTTCTGGTACGAACCAAGTGTTTTTCATGCTGCCTATCTTCACAGCTGCTATGTAAAGTCCTGGCACAGATGGCTAGTTGTGAAAGAAGTATCAGGAAACAATTGTGAAGAACAACTGGTGATTTCTTGTTGCTGAAATGTGACAACTGAGCCTAGATCAGGTACATCTTACTGAACATCAAAAATATATGTAATAATCATGTGGTGACAAGTTACGTTTTTCTATATTTGAAACTAACAAATAGGAGGAAAACATGGAGATGTGTTTTTTATATTTCAGTCAAACTACTTCCTTGTTTTAATTAAAGCTACTCAAATGACTTCAGACATAATGATTTAATTTATTAATGTGATATGTCATGTGACACTTGTAGTGACTCCACTAGGAATGATTTCGAACCTTCCAGTAGTCATCAGCACTGCAGTGCTCATGTTTTCAGCTGCAAAATTGGAAAAAGACTTCTGATCCTACAGAAGTCTGTTTGAAAACAGCTTTCTGTCTGGACCTCTGTAAACACTTTCATGTTGAGTTCTTAGTTACTCATTTTTGAGTCTATGTTGTAAATCTTGGTCGTACTATATTTGAAAATGGAGGATTACTTGAGGTATGAAATAACACATTCATTGGCTAACAACTTGTCAATCACAAGTTGTTAGCCAATGAGCGTGTGATGTTACAGTCATACTGTCCCCGCTTGCCACATCTGTTTTGTTGCAACCAACATGGTGATGGCAAAAACACTCATCTCAAAATGGGACTCCAGAAACCAATGGGTGACATCACAGTAGCTACGTCCATCTTTTATACTGTATACATATGCATCAAGCTGGTGAACAGAGGACATACGAGAGCATATAGCAGAGAAAGATATCTTTCTCAGCAGCTGGTGATAACCAAAAGGAGCTGCAAGGAGAGTGAAAATCAAAAGTCAGGAGAATGATTCCAGATAAATACTGTGAACTCTCTCCATATCAACTTAAATGTTGATTCTCTGACTCTGGAGCTTTCTTTTGCTGCCTTAAGGTCACCAGTTAATGCAAGTTTTACCTTTCAAACAGTTTAGTTTTAAGTCATTATTCAATGGGCTTGATGTTTAGCTGCAAAATCTGTATTGTATTTAGCCAACAAAATGTTCATTAGTGAAGCTTTAACCCTTAGCACAAGGGTCATTTTCCAAACGCTACTACATATTTAGGAGTTTGAAAAATGTAGGCAAATTAAGCTGTATATTTCAATCATATTGCTTTTCAGACTGTAGTATTGAGTAATAATTTGATAGATGATAGATTTAATAGATTTAATGATGTCGGGGTGGCTGTAGCTCAGGAGGTAGAGAAGGTCATCTGCTAATCGGAAGGATCCCTGGTTGCTCCAGTCTGCATGCCAAATATTCTTGGGCAAGATACTAACCCCAAGTTGCTCTCTGATGCATCCATCGGAGTGTGAATGTGTGTGAATGTTAGATAGAAAGCACTTAAGCATAGAAAAAGTGCTTGTGTGAATGAGTGAATGAGGCATGTTGTATAAAGCTCTTTGAGTGCTCCGGGAGAGTAGAAAAGCGCTACATAAGAATCAGTCCATTTACCATTTATGTTTATAAATTATGTCTCAGTGCACTGATATATTTCATTTTTAAAGTTTCTCATCTTGCAGACAAATCTTGCACAAATTTTTATTTGCACTTATTCACATGAACACTATGGAGGTCTCCCTCATAATCTATGTTAGACCAAGTTCCTGTTAATCATTAATAAATATGGATGGTGGCACACATTCTAGACAAGAAGCAGGTACAGAAGCTTTATATATGGGAGTGATTACAACATTAATGGGATCGCAATAATAAAAATAAGTAAATTATTGCGCAGACTGGTAAAAGATATACGAACAGACAGTGTACAATAGGGAAGAGCGAAAATGAATGGGGCTTTTATCCCCAGTGAATGACTGCTTAAGTACAACGCTTTAGATAAGACAATTAGTCATAGTGGAAACAGTCCGCAGGCAAACACAAGGCCAAATAATCATTAAAAATCTTGTCTAGATTTACACTTAACACTCTGTCCTCTAATTTCCTCTCTAATGGGATCCCTGATTGTAGTGGAGGAACAACCCACCATCCCAAGCCCAACCTAAGCAGTGTGGTGGCCCTAGAGGGCAGGCTGGTGGTCCTTGGCCAGTGTTTGTGAAACGGCCCCAAGCTGCGTGCACCGTGGCAAATGAGGCGCGTGACTCATCAGACCAAACATGGGATTAGCTGGTAATGATCTGGCAAATGGTTTTGAAATTGTAATTATCTGGCCCTCAGCTGGATCTGCTAAGGGGCAGGAACAGATAGGAGAACTGACAAAAAAGAAAGAAAGAATGAATACAAGATGAGGAAAATTTTGTTTATATACACCATCATCCAAAAAAAAGTGCTTCCAGTTCGTACATTATATGACATGCAAATAAGGAAAAGTGTAATTCAAATATAGTAAAATTGGGAAAAACAAAGAAAACACACACGTTACACAGGATTCAAGAAGAGGGAGAAATGAGGGGGAAAAAAGGGCTAAAACAGAATGGGGACACAACAGGAGCCAACAAACATGATACTTTCAAATGTTTTAGTCACATTATTGGCAAAGGAGTCCACTCCCATGTGTAAAATCTGACATAACTTAAGTTCTAGCACAACATATGTGTTGACATTACATCATTCCATAATGGTTAAGGCAACAAAATAACAATCGCAAGGACTAATGTAAATCATTCAGTTAGTACTGTTGAATTTTGCTGCCACCTGCAGGGAAGAAAATAGAACAACTTTTGGCAGCAGTATGCTAAAGTTCCATGTGAGCTCTGGGTTATGAGTTACTGCAAACCCAGCACAGCAGCAAAGACAAAAGTAAAATGTACAGATGACAAATAATAAGTAATGAAACAAGAAAACATATAGTTAGCAGCTCCTATGATGAAATGAAAAATTACCCAACAAATTTCTTCTAAAACTTCATGTGTAAAAAATCCTGTCAAAACAAATATTTGAATAAAAAAAATAAAGTCACTAATAAATAATAGAGTTTAATTTTTAAAAATGACATAATCAGTGTTATTTTCTTAACTTGGGTTTGATGTAGTGACTGATGTATAACAATGAGAGAGATTGGTAACATTATATTTTGTTAAATCTTTGCATTGATTTTGTCTAAAATAGTCTGTCTAGTACAGCAAACTAGACAGCTTACAAATCATGCAGACATTAGCATAAGATGTCTATAGCTTGAGTAATTGTGCATACACCTTTCTTGTAGCAGGAAAAAAGACTAATTATTAAAAAGAACTATATTTCACCAGTTTCAGTTCACTGTTTTTGTACACTCAAATATTCAGTGAGACACTTAAACATGACCATCATTAATGTTATTGCTACCTACTAATACTACTCCTTCCAGCACATCATTTTCAGTGTGTCTGAAAGGTGCACATGGACTTTTATTGTGAAGGTTGGGTACTTGTCGATTAATCCTCTTAGCAGGTTAGCCTTTCAAAAGCAACCCTTCAGCTGCCATGATGGCTGTCAGAGATACACGGTATTACAATATAAATGAAGACAAGAAAGCTGTGTAAGATGCCAGGGTGGCATAATGTCAATTGAAAACGAGAAAGATTCAGAAGAGGAGGAGGATGATGACAGCGGGAGTGAATCGAGTTTAGGAGGAAATGGTTCATCTGTCGTCACTTTTTTCAGCAGTTTAATTTCAGGTGTGTTTTCATGTCAGTGTAATTAACATGATAAATGATGTTGGTGAGACTGCATGCACAGCAAACTACTGGTGCCCAGAAACAGGCACATATGAACACACAGAGCTGTGCCTTGATTTATCATGAATTTTTGTGAATGGTGTAATCAGTGTTGTTTATTGTTACACTTTCTCTTGCTTTGACATGTAGTGACACACTGCCAGAGAGATCACACGACCTCACCAATGTTTTGTTGATGTTGGTTTTGTAAATGCCTTAACTGCAGTACCAAGAACACTTAGGGGAAGCCCTGAGGCTTGTACTACGAAGCAGGATTTGGGCTTATCCACGTAACTTCAAGGTTAACCCTGGTTTTTCTGTACTATGAAGCTGGTTTACTTCTTACCGGAGCACATGGCCATATTACCTTATGCTGTGAACATAACCTGGGCCTATACTGCGAAGCAACTTCAACATACCCAAGATATTTTTTCGTTACCTGGATTCACTGACCCTAACACTGGCAGTCAGGATAAGCGGTCACACGAAGCTAGTTATCAACTCACTAAATTAACCTGGGGTTTCCTGATCTAGGTATGAGCGCGTTCACATGAAAGGGATGGCATTGGCAACACCTGTCCAATCACATTGATTAGTGTGCTGGCAGCTGAACAGCCGATTTATAAAGGAAGAATTAACTATAATTTTGAAAAAATATTAAGTGGTTACACACATAATACAGAATGAAAACAACACAGCTGCTCTACATAAATCATCGATGCGAGATGAAACTCACTGTACAGTATTTACAGTCGCGGCAGATGGCTGCCCTGTTTCTGCTGGAGGTTTCTTCCTGTTAAAAGGGAGTTTTTCCTTCCCACTGTTGCCAAGTGCTTGCTCACACTGGGTCGTCTGATTGTTGGGGTTTTCTCTCTATCATTGTAAGGTCTTTACCTTACAATAAAAAGCACCTTGAGGTAACACTTGTTGTGATTTGGTGCTATATAAATAAAACTGAATTGAATTAAATTGAATTGAATAATGTGCCTGTGTAAAGACACTTAGGTCCCTACGACATA
>VUQS01023787.1:11180-29484 GCA_015108495.1 Heterochromis multidens | reverse complement strand
TATTGTTTTGTTTTTTTAAAAAAAAAAAAAAAAAAAAATAATTTTTTTTTTTTTTTTTTTTTTAGAAATAAAAAAAAAAAAAAAAAAAAAAAAAAAAGGTGGGGCATGGGCGAAGGAAAAAGCCATATGGAGCTGGAAATGACCATTATAGTTCCACTTTAAGTTTTGGTGTGGATCTGGATTGCTGTGTTTAAAAATGCAAGATAAGTCTACAGCCTTGGCGAAGGTCTGTGAGAGTCCTTCCAGTTAATTAAGCAACAGTAATGTGCTTAATGTGTTAAATGTGGTTTTATAAGCAGGTTGCAAGTGCTCAAAGGAGCCAGTGTGCACTTTTTTCAGTGGTTTCAGAAAAATTCAGTAATGCTCAGTAAACCACAAGTGAAAGAGGAGAGACAGAAAAAATATAAAGAACAAAAATCAAGAGAAGTAAGAAGAAAGAAGGAAAAAGAAAGGTGAAATAAAAGCAGACAGGATGCAGAGAGAGAGAACGCAGAAGAAGAGCAGACTGGACACGGCCCTGCTGCTATTGAGGCAGCAGTGTTTGTGCTGATGGAGGGAAATCATCTTTGGCCTCATCGTTCCACCTACCACTGCTCTACATTTCAGCCTGTGTACTGAAAGCAACCAGTGACTTTAACTCCGCCAGTAAAGCCACCAACCACAGCCTGAAGCCCGTTACAGTCCAACCTCCCGGTGGTAGGGTTCTTTTCCTGGAAACCTGTATGGACACTTTAAGATGCACAAATAAAAACATCCAGGGAAAAAAAAAAAAGCACTTGAGGCCATCATCAACAGTGAGTTTAGTCTCTGATCTGAATGCCTCATGTGGCAGTAAAGCAGAAAGAAAAAAAAAAAATCATACTGAAGGCAAGCTGCCCACTTTTCAAGAAGAAAAAAGGGCTGAAAGGCTCCCTCGATAAAATCACAACTAATTTTCTTACACCTGCTGGTACTGATGTTGATTTTATGAACAATGTTTTTAACAATGAATGTCCGCCTCTGTTATGACACTTTGGAGGTAAATTCGATTTAATTTGTGGTGCTTAAAGCACTAAAAAGGCATGTTTGAAAGATCTGGAAAAAGAGAAAGGTAGAATAAAACTTGGGAATGAAAATAATCCTAAATCTAAAGTCTGTGTAAGATTTTTATGATCTAAAACCCTAGACTAGTTTACACTGTGAGGTCCCATTAACCCAACACCTCATCCTATGCTTTGCTAATTTACTATGTTTTTACAAGTGCTGTCATGGACTTTTGTGTCTATGTGAGTTTTCATTTTTTGTTTAATATATTAAATGACTGTGTCTTTGTTTTATCATTCATCATTCTGAAAGTTTGCTTTTCTTGTACTGAAAATCTGGGATATTTACATAAGTGCTCATATCAATTAATTGTACATTGCCCCTTTTAAATAAAATAACATAAGACACTGGACAAAAGTCACTCAAGAAATACCCACAAACATCAGTGACGTAGTAGCTTATCTGGCTCTTGATAATACTTCACAGATTAAGGCCAGTAAAACGACAAATGTGACCTTGACCTTGAGAATAGTTTGGGTGAAGACCCATGAGGTGATCACTGTGTGCAAGTTTCAATAAAATCTGACCAATACTGCAGGAGGAGTAGCGATGAAAATGGAAAAGTGCCCATAAAATGACAAATATAACCTTGACCTTGAACACAATTTGGGTGAAGACCCACCAGGTGCTCACTGTCTTTATGTTTGATTACATTCTGACCAAAACTACAAGAGGAGTGTGGATTCTTGTGAATTGTGGACAGACAGAGGGATGGAAGCCTCGCCTCCCTCCCACAGCAAAGGAACACTAGACCTTAGGCCAGATGAGGTAAAAACACTAGTATGTCAAATCTTTGTGCCTCATTTGACATCTTCTACAAATGCCAGGTGACATTTTGGGCAGTCCCAGTTTAATTCATGGACCTTCCCAAGGATTCCCTCGACACCATGCATGAATTGAGTCACTGGATCCAGAAGGCTATCTGGATAAATTAGTTTGAACATCAAACAGTGACTCGAAGTTTTTCTTGCTTCTACACAGATTTCCAGACAGATATCCAATGTTGATTAAAAGGGCTGGATTGGGTATCCGTGACAATGGACTGATTTACAACGCCACATGCCGGCAGCAGTTCACCAGTATCTAGTGGATAAGCTAGCACATCATTGAGGAAGCTAAAAGCAAAGGCTCACCAGTTTGTAGATATATTTACTTTTCTTTGTATGTTTGAAAAAGTTTTTTGTTTTTTGTTTTTTTTTTACCTTACAGCAAACTGTGGTCGAGGTAGTCAAAACGACTGAAAAGCTCTGATAAGACGATGCTTTAGCTTCTCTCTTGCTCACTTTATGCTCATGCTTGGTCAGAAAGACATTATAGAAAGCAGAAGCTAGAAGGATGTTGGTTCAGTGCAACTCTGATTGGGAAACTTTAATTACACTTAACAATATATGCTGCTGTCAACTAGATTAATACGGTTTCACTATAGCTGACTCCTGTCAGCTTCACGTGCATGTGCGAAGATGGGCAAGAAAAGGAGAAACTAGCACGACTTTAAAAAGACAGCAGTATGCAGTAGCCCAGTCACACAAGTGCAAATAAATTACATGAATACCTACTAAATATTACGGATATATTTATTTATTATATTTTACAGGCATAACATTATGACCACCTGTCTAATATTGTGTTAGTCCCCCTTTTGCAGCCAAAACAGCCCTGACCCATCGAGGCATGGACTCCACTAGACCCCTGAAGGTGTGCTGTGGTATCTGCACCAAGATGTTAGCAACAGATCTTTTAAGTCCTGTAAGTTGCAATGTGGGGCCTCCATAGATCAGACTTGTTTGTCCAGCACATCCCACAGATGCTCGATTGGACTGAGATCTGGGGAATTTGGAGGCCAAGTCAGCACTTCAAACTCGTCGTTGTGCTCCTCAAACCATTCCTGAACCATTTTTGCTTTGTGGCAGGGCGCATTATCCTGCTGAAAGAGGCCACAGCCATCAGGGAATGCCGTTTCCATGAAAGGGTGTACATGGTCTGTGTGATTCATGGACACCTTCTTCCTTTGCTCCCTGGTCCAGTTCTGATGTTCATGTGCCCATTTTTGGGACTTTCGGCAGTGGACAGGGGTCAACATGGGCACTCTGACCGGTCTGCGGCTATGCAGCCCCATTTCTGTTTGATACAACTATATTTCTGTATGACTATAATTTGATTGCCGTATTTATTTGGAGTTACACAAACCCTTGTAGAACAACACCAAAAGACAATCTATAAAAGCAAAACTGTCACTGTGCTGCCTAATATAGTATATGATGTGAGACTAGATGTGAGGGCTCATGACCCTCTGTTTCCCTACATACAGTATATTACATGACTATTTCATGGTACTGTTTATAAAACACAAAGGGATATTGATTTGTGGCACAGAACTGACAGTTTTCTTATGCATGTATCAATATTCTCTGTGTTAAAGGATTTATGGGTAATACAGACTCTTGAAAAAGCACAAATAAAATAGGTTATACATCCTTTTGACCACTGTTTCAATCTGCTTACAAAGATGCCATTTGTGTTTAGAAATGCTGGATCTGCATGTACACATGGATGCATGAGAAACACATGAAATGGGAATGAAATGGCCCTCAACACAGCTACATGAGCCAGTATGTTATGGATATGTGCTAGCGTTGGGTACCTTTGTGACTTTCCTCAGAAGTGTGTCTTGAAGAGAGGTGCAGATTCATAAGATGAATATAAAGAACTGCACATGCTGAGATGCATACATGAATGAGAATGTCCTCCAGACTGACCATACATAATCAGCCAGCCATGTTCCTTGATTGTTCTCAGCGGAGCCTCTACTGAATTCAAAGCGTCCTTTTAAAATCCATGGAATTCACCTGGGATGGAAGTGGGCGCAAAAAAGCCCACATTACCTGGAGAGTCATTTTTCAGCTGGGCTGCGTGAGATTTGGTTAAGCCTGCCCGTGTCTCCCAGCCGTGCCCTGAGGTCATGTCAGATGGACAGGTCGACTAGATATGTAAAACTATTCCTCAGATCCAGAGCCTGGGGTTAGAGGAGAGAGGTCAGGCATGAACTTGCCTCCTCTCTCAGGGTGACATATCTGCAAATGGCATTAGCTCAGAATATGTATCACATCACTGTTGCCCTTCCCATTGCCCAGTATATGGAGGTTAGGTTGCTACTCAATTCCACACCCATGCATAGTGCTTTAATTGTGTACTGACTGAATATGTATGTGAATTAGCTATGTGTGCCCGTATCCATGACTTTTTTTTTTCTTCTTCCACTTTGCGGCTGCCTCCACCCCACCCACTGTGCGAGTTGACAGGGCTGTTCATTCCACTCTGTATGATGATATAGATGTCATGAATTTTATTGGCAGCTGCCAATGTTGATACAGCATTATGGAATGAACTAGTGTTTCACACAGTATCTTAATCTAATTTACAAGGCTCCCTGCTTCCTGGGCAGCCAGGATGCTGCAGGTTTGGCCAAAGTCAAAGAAACAAAGTAAATATAACAGACAGGATGCCCTTCTGCTATTCACGGGGAAAGGTATCCAACACGGACACGACAAAATAGTCATGAATTGAGATATTCCTTAAAATTACTGTGATGAGTACTGGCTCGTGCTTATTTAAAGGTGAAGTAGTCATTTTTTTTAGTTTATTTTACAGAAAAAAGAATGTTGTACTCATAAATATATATTGATTAGTATGTAATTATGTCTTCCAATAGATTGATGCATTCTCATAAACTTAGAATTAATAAATTAAAAATTCATAGGAGCAGTTTGTGGAAGCTGTCATGTTGCCTCACCATCTTGAATACAGTGGCCAAGATGGACATCGCTGTTCCGCCTAATCGTGTTTTATGTATGTGGCTAGAGATCAGCCACATACGTAGTACGCCCAATATTGTTGCAACTACTTATCATCAACAGATTAGACATGCAAACCTCCCATCTCCAGATAGCTCACAACAAGCCGGCTAAACAACAACCGCTGGTTATAAGCTGACGTTATGCCAGCTAATATTAGGCTCGAGTGTCCTAAATATCACACTTTCCCTCTGATAAATAGTTTGATTACATTCTCACATCGTATAAGAGTTTATTCGCTAAGTGTCAGAGTCCAACAATATTAGATCCACTTCAAAGAAAGTTTCACTAATGCCGGATAACAGTAGCTAACAGAGGCTAACAGCAGCTAACAGAGTAAATAGACGTGGACACATATTGACACCTGAAGTAAACAGTTATCTGACAGCCAACGCTCACTACAGATGAACATCGGCCAGAGTGTTTGAGGTGACTCAGGGGTTAAAATGTAGCATATCACAAAATATTTAATTGACATATATCCATTTTTTTATTTCCTGATTTATTGCTAAATGTTGATATTATTCAAATATGTTAAAATCTAGTGTGTACAAAAATGTTTTTTTTTTTACACAAACAGCAGTAGAAGCATGTTGGCCGGCAGTGGCTGTTACGGGTTACAGTCTAAATTTAATGTTTTTGATCTCTCTGGGCTGACTAAAACGTTTGTCCTACAGCAGCCACCGTAGCTAGGATTATGGATTTGAATTAGGAGAGGTAAGAAAACAGAACTCAGCTGACTGCAATCTGCAATCTACTGACATCTAGTGGTGAGATTTTACACACTGTACCTTTAAGTTTTCATTTGTTTTGCAAAGAATGCAACATATAGCATGAATTTACTATTCAGCAGTCACCTACGAAATTGAGTCATCTGCAGCACAAGCTTACAAGAAGCAGTATGCCATTGTAGAACACATACAAAGGGCTGGAACATGCCTTATCAAATGAACTGTATTGCTGCTGCTATAGCCATGCTCTGCATCAATCCCATGCAAATTGTCCCCATGTCTTTTTTCTTTCTTGTTTTTTTTTTGTTGAAAGCCCACCCAAACACATATGAAAGCACAACAGAACCAGCATCCCCTTCATGTGACATCATTAGCCATAAGCAATTACCGGACAAGGAAAAGGCAGAGTCCCCTGTTATTGTTTTTTTAAATCCTTTTTTTTTAGCTGCACATAAATCTAAAAACCACATATGCTTCTGTCTTTTCAGCAATTATTGTCCCAAACACACGTCTCTTTCCTTCTCTTGCTGCGTGGCTTGAGTCAATTAGTACAGACGTGTTTTGTTTAAGCTGCCTTTACGTCGCCTCCCCACCTTCTGTTTTAAGATAACTGGGGAGCTTTTAATTTTGAACCACTTTCTAATTGTGATGTGTAAAGCAGCTGACAGGCAGGGAATGGCTGTTATTTACAGGTACGCCGTGGTGGGGATAATTTGGTATGCGGGCCACTGCAGCTGTAACAATGCAATTTCCTTTCAGTATCAGGGTGATTTCCTCTTTCAGCAGCTAGTGTTGGTGTGACAGAAAAAAAACACAGTGAGTGGTAAGGTTGCCTCTTGGAGGCATTTAAATTGAGCACTGTGACCAAAGTGAGGCCAGACCTGTGCATTCAATGTGCACAATGCAGTCGGGTTTTTGGATTATTGGAACGTTCACATGCAGGGACACACATATGGACACTCCAACAGAATGAATCACTAGATTTCTCATCACAATAACCCACTGTTTTATATTTATTTAGAGTCGGGGAGCATTTGGGAGCGATGAAGAACTGGGGAGGCACCAGAGAGAGGACTGTGGAGGCATTTGATCCTCGGCCACCAGTGTTGCATGTGATTATAGTAGTAAAGATCTTAATGAATACACCATCTTTGGGACGTTAACAATTTCTCTCTAGTGCAGGAAATTCTCAGAGCACAGTGTACCTAATTATTGCTTCATGTCTCTGCTTCTCTGGAGGATCCCTGGGTTTAGTGGCTTTGCCGAGGGGAAATTCAAGACGAATTGTTGAGGGAGGTGATTGAAGTGTTAATTTACTCTTTCATGAATTTAGAAGCTGTTTTTTGGATCAAACCAGCAAACTTTATAATATCAAATTTGCCTCTGCTAGTTTTGATGTGATGGGTGCAATTGATTATCAATTTTTTCACTTACATTGTTAGTGTAAGCAAGTGAAATCAGATAAATAGAATTATTCTGTTCAGCTACAAACATAAAACAGTGCTTGTCAATATGGCAAAGCTGACCAGGAGTTTGGACATATATGTAGATTATCACTTAATGGTAAACTTTTGCAGAACTGTGGTCAGATGATCTGAAATTACTAAATCTCTACCTGACATCTGTCATGTTAATAATAGCCCAACTGTTCTAGCAGTTTTCATTGGCTAGCTAGTTTAATAATCTAGCGTTAATTCTATAAGTGTGCTAAACATAGTCTCCAGTTATTTATGCTCTTTTTGTCCACAGGATGTCATGCTAAAAGAATGAAGCTAAAGCTGAGCTTTGAATGACTGGGGAAAACGTAAGACCAGGCTTGTATTTCATTCTAGCATAACCTTGTGTGAATGATTAGCTTTCATAAATAGACAAAGTGGGTGGTGTGTGATCTATGCTTCTTTGTTAATATGAACAAAACACGTTACTTTCAGAAGGGAAAGGAGAAACAGATTTTTGGGAAGAGGTCTAATCAGTGCATTTGGCAAATATTATACAATCTCAGATAATGAGTTTGGCTGGAGTTGCTGGGGTATAAACTCCAACAAAGGGTGGGATGCTAATGTTTTGGAACAGTCAAGTAAAAGAAGGTAACACAAGTGGGCTAGATTTGTAAAGTCTGGAAAATTACCCAACTATTATCTATCTGGTTAAGTTTGCAGCAGCGATATCATCACAGAGATAGCAGATATGTGTTAGAACTACATAGAACTACATACAGAACTACTCTGTTTAAAGATAGAAACCCATTTATACTTTAATGTTTTTCACTTTTACACTAAAGCTCAGTAAGAGCAAACTAAATGTCTGGAATCTCGTGGTCAAAGTCCGGATTTCAATCCAATTTAAATTTATGGAAACATGTAATATCTGCAGGAGAAAACATATTTCAACAGGAGGATTTTTCATGAGAGAGAATGATCACGTCAGCAAACCAGTGACCAGAAGAGTAGTACATTTCCTTTTTTCACAGAAGAATATTAACTATATTATTATTATAAATACTGACGATTCTAGGTTCTTATAGGGGCTTTGATTTATTGACAGAACTATCATGTGTGTTCTTATCTAAATGCATTGAAAAAATTCATTATAGGATATGCCTATTATAGCATCAAAGAGTGTAAAACAATCATACAGCAAATTCTAACACCTTCCTCATTTAAATTTGGGTTTTCTTGTTTAGCCCCCCCCTCTTTTTTTTTTTTCCCCTAGTTAAGCTATTTCCGTGTTGACACTCAGCTGTGGAGAAGTGGAGCACCCAACAAAGTCAGTGACCAGGTTATATTTGGGTCAGTCCAGTGCTCTGCACAGAGGTGTGACATACCCACATTGTACCAGAACTGGCACGCTGCTGTGAGAGCCTCAGCTGCACTCTGCTACCTCGAGTTACAGCCCACGTCTGAAGTGTGATTCACCCGCATGGAAAATCACTTCCCCTATAAAACCCCCTCTTTCCTCTTCTCTCTGTCTGTCAGTTAGTGTGTTGACATGGCCCACAGAGTCACCTGAAGGGAAAAAACTGAATCTCCTGAGTCATTGATCCAGTTCTTTTTCCAGACGCATGACGATGTGCCAAGGCATCAGCGGTTGGCATTTCTCCCAGTGCTTGCTCCACCTGTCTAACATGCTGGAAGATAAATGCCATCAGAAGGGTATGATCATCAAAGTGGTCATTTGCTAAATGCTACTCTTTCCTCAGTGTTGTGGGGGAGCTTTACTTATGAATGTACTGAAACCTACCTCGTACTCTAAGGGCATAAATCATTAAGGTGCTCACAGTGAATCCTGAATCTCCTGATTCCTGAGTATTGTGCGAGAGCATGATCAGATCTAATTGAAAATGGAAATGAAGGGGGAAAAGTCAGGGAGGTAAGCATTGATGCTTCCCTGAGGACAGTGATCCACAAGGCAGCAGCCTTGGTTACATAACTGTTTTCCTTCTGCTCCCTTGGCAAAGAAATGAAAATACACATACACATTCACACACACATATGCCGACCAAAAGCAATTAAGACTAAGGAAATAACAGGGAGTCGGAGGCTGTGGACTTGTGTTTCCATCAGTGCTAGCTGCTCTGCAGCTAGAACTAACTCAACGGAATAACACTGAGTCAGTAGAGTGTCCCTCAGAGAGCGGTTAGCCTGCTACTAGCCATTCATTTGAGTTATAATGAGCCTGAAACCACACTGGAAAATGTGTCTTTATATGTTCTTGTAATCCTTAATAATTCTAGAGGAAAATGGAGGTTGAAAATTGACCAGTCGCCATTCAAGGTGTTAATTGGAGCAGAGACCTGAGTTTAGCAGTGACATATTTGGATAAGATTTAGATTTAACCTCTTTAACCCCCTTCAAATTTAGTTCATCAAGCCAAATCATATGAACACCAAGACTGTTAAAGACACTAACATTTTTAGAGCTGCTGCAATCAATAATTTTATAATAACAATGAAGCAAATAGCTATGTGTCATGTGAAAAGCGTCATTAACCCTTGAAAGCCTGAACCATGAAATAATTGCCAGAAAATTCTAAGTTTTTGAAAATGGAGTGTTTATTGAACCTTCTCACAAATTTTGTAAAAGAACGAAATTAAATATTAATTTGCATAAATAATTTTTAATTTGTATCATATTTTGCAAGTTATTGCTTAAAACTGTATTGTGCAATTTATTTTGGTTTTTTTGGGGGGAAAAAATCACACTGATGATGTAAAATTCTCAAAAACTCACAAAAACTCTATGTATCAAATATGATACACTTGGCATTAAAGAGCTAATGGTGGCAAACCCTGATGTCTCCCTGACTCTGTGCTCAGTTTTATGGCACTATACAGCATCTAACTGCACTGGTTTTCCAGCCCTCAGATTTATTGTGTTTGATTCCCACTCACAGAAAGACAAAGCTAGTTGTGAACTTAAAGGATAGATATTTTTTTTAGAATTTCTAAAAACAGAGCCATGAGGGGAGGAAATATTGGACTTTCTTTCAAAAGGTGGCCAGGTGGACACCACTTAACTTACGCTAAATTTAAGAGGTGCTACAAATAAGAGATGCTGCAAAATGGGAAATTTCACATTCAACGTGGACTCCTCCATATTTTCTGTCATGTATATATTGTTACAATGGTGGATGCTCATATTAAACATGGCCAAAGTTTCAAATAATGAGGTCAGCATATATACAGGCAAAAGTTCAGGCTTCAAACTGCTCTAAAAGCTCTCTTTTCAAACAGAGAGTTCATACCTTCTGTTTGGGAGGGGCAGCCAATCAGAATAAGTTGACCTAAAGGGAGGGGCAAAGGTGCTAAAAGGGCTTGGTTAAGAAAGTGGACGATTTGAGGGGCTGCACCAAGTCCCAGTATGTGATAAATGACGATTATTTTGAACAACCTCTCTAGCAGAGTCCAAAAATTAAAAACATGGAGCCTGAAATGAGCATAATAGTTTCCCTTAAGGGCTTCCAGTAGACTTTAAAGGAAATGTTTGTTAAAGTTTCTGACCCATGATAAATATCTGAAATCTGATTATATGCATCACTCCTTCAAGTCTTATTTACTGCAGCCTCTATAAATCAGTATAGCTCCTATATTTGTTTTATATTAAGATTTAGTTTATCTAACATCATCTCCAGCTTTTGTAACAAATGATCTCATGGCACCTTCCGTTAAAAAAATCAAAATATTCCTTTTGGGTTAGGCAGTGGTAAATTGATGTTGCATGCTGGATTAGGTAATAAATTTCCACTAAATTTCCAGTGAAGACTTTCATAGTTATAGTAATACAAATTTCAGTGTGTGTGTGTGCATGTGTGTGTTTGTGTGTGTGTGTGTGTGTGTGTGTGCCCTTGGCCAATGTGCACTCCCTCTGACTCACAGGTCCAGTCACTCTTTAGCACGTCCTGCTGGGCCACCTCCGCCCCGTGTCCAAGCCCTATCTTCCAACCACCCACTCACCCTCCAGCTTTTTTCTCGTCCTCCCCCTCTTCATTCTCAGCATCTGACTCACACTGCCAGTATCCTGTGACACTTTCAGGATGATCACACAAGCACCACCACCACCCCTCACCCATCCATCTCACTCATTCTGTCACACATACACAAATGCACTCACAATCTCTGCTCAGAGGCTTAGTCAGCCTCTGAGCAGAGCCCAAGCCCTGCTGGGAAAGAGAAGCCAGGCAAGCCCCAACAGAATGCTAATGATGTCATTAACCTCTGGACTCTGGGGTCAAGGAAAAACTGGTCCTTTTAGTCAAAGATCATGCCACTCTCCCACTTACTCATTACATATTTTACCATTAGACATGCTCACAGGTGGAACACAAAAATTGGTATATATGAAAACAATAAAGCAATAAAGTAAGTGCTTTATTACAGCCAACATAATCAGTGCACTGATAGCTGGACTTATTTGGACACTGGATCTCTTCATTGGAACCTCAGCTACTTGTTGGAATGTGTTTTCCAAATCTGAGAGGATTTTGTATAAACAAGATTTATTTCTACTACAGAAAATTCCATGGAGTCAAAAAGAAGTTTACATGTATCTAACATGCAAGGCTTTGCACCTTACAGCGCAAGTGTGTGGCCCATACAACTAAAAATATAATCTCTAGAAAAAATGTCAACAGCCAAAATTTTGTCATTATTTGGAAAAAAAAAAAAAAAAGTCACTCAATGTTTGATTACACTCATTAAGGCCGTTTTTTTTTTTACAATTGTTTTCATTTTGTTTTCTTGTGCTGCTTTGCATACATTTCTAAGATGCAAATTGTCAACTAAACACCTAAATCTGTATTTTGTAAAGTTTCTGTCCACTAGTTGAAACGTAGATATGTTATAGAATTAAAATAGGAGGAAAATCTCAAAGCTGACAGTGCACGGAATCATTAGTTTTTGCCTTCGGTAAGACACATCTCCACAAATACAACATAAACTATGTTAATAGTTTATTTCAACCCTGCACTGTCACACCTCTCAACACACATTATACACTTTATTTTATTATACTAATCCACTGAATGTCATCTGATATTTGCTATGCTGCTATTACTACATTTAGTAAGTAATTTAGATTCTGATCTATTTATTAATTCTTATCATAATTTATTGTATTTGTTTCAGATTAGCTTTTACCTTATTATGATATCATCATACATCATATGAAACCCTATGGATTAAGAATGGGACGTCACTCAAGTTGATATGCATGTGAAGGCCGATGAGCGAATACTTTTAGCAGTATAGTATATATTAACATCCAGTATCGAGCAGAAAAAAATAATATAAATTTTTTCTCTTTAATTTAATGAAAATAGTCTACATGTAGAACTTAATATCATACTTAAACTCTTGTTTAACTAAAGACTATTAAGGGCTACATTTAGCTCAACCAACATACTATGAAGTATTTTCTGAGGTGTAACAGCTACTTCACAGCAATTAAAGGCACGTGGTAAATATGTGAGATAATTTCTATAAGCTCTTTTGCCCTTCTCCCAGATGACTTCCAAAAAAACTACCACAAGATCCTAGATGGAGCCAATGGGAGGGTGTATGTGTGACACACAACAAAGCATGACAGAATTCTGAGATGCTTGATCTATAAAAACATCTCCGGGTAAGTGTAGGACAGTGCCATTTTCAATATTTTTTTTTTTTTTTTTTTGGACTGTAACCAAAAAATAATAAGCTTTGCTTTGTTGTGTGTGTGTGTGTGTGTTTGTGTATTGTGTGTACACCTCTGTAGATTGGCACTGTCTGATGAATATGACAAGTTTTGACATGCCAACTTGGATCTATATCAACACCGACACCAACAGTGCACCTACACATAGATTAACCTTCAGGACAGATTCAGGGCATTTTTACACTCTGATTTCAGTTGGTTGCTTTCCGCCCCTGCAGTCCCACTGAGTGTATCAGTCCTATTTCTACTGTCTCAGGATATTTATAGAAGAATAGTGGTCAGAGGAGTAGCTGGGAAAGGGGATTCATCTGAAATGGTTACTTACAACAGCTGGCCGGATGTCACACATACTGGGTTATGCACAGGCTCATGCATACAAACACTGGCATACAGGAAAGCAGCATTTACACCTGTGAAGTTACATATGAAATAGTAAAAAAAAAACAAAAAAACATGTTACACAAACACACCAGCTTACAGTATGTGAACACACACATACACACACACAAATACAAAGGAACACAGCAGGAGGAAGAGGAAGTGCTTGCCAAGGAGGTGGGAGATGAGTGGGCACTAAGTAAACAACACTTAGAGCAGGAAGTCCCTATAGGAAGTTTCGCTTGGAGGAAGGAAGTGTGTTTGGTGTGTGTGAGTGCATGAAAAAATATGCGGAGGAGGTGTGGATGTAACACCATGGGTCCAGCTGACTTTGAAACCACAACACAGTGGAGTAGATTCATTTTCTAGATGCTAGCCTGTATCTATATCAGAAAAGCCATATGTCCTTTACAGGGTGAAAGCCAGTCAAGGGAAACATCTGGTTCCTTTCAGCTCCACTAACTTCACCCAGGTTATATAAATTTAAGCCACTTTGTTAATAAAAGATTGTAGTCATTTTCAAATGCCTATCCATATGTGAGGCATTAAATGTGCCATGGCTTTGAAAAGCTCAATTATATCATGAGCAAGGACACAGATAAGCCAAGGTAAGACTGAATACAGCAAGGTGAAAAAGTCTATTATGGAGGAGCTACCTCAATATAGTTTTTATTTCACCTTTCTCCCTTTCTGTCTCGGAGCATGTCGGGCAATGGAGTTACATCATTTTTTCATTCACTTTTTATTTAAGGCTCTTTAGAAATATATCAATAGGCAGTGACTTTACCATGGGTCAAACAAAAAGAATCTAACATGTTTTCAAAGTAGAAACTGGCAAGTGATGACTCAGCTGTCGGTTTTAATTTTCTGATCCTAAAGCACTTAGAGTCTTTCCAAACAATGTCTTTAAACTTTATATCTGACAGATGATCGAATTCATGTGATTCACTGCATGTAGTTAATGTTTTTAAATGCAACCCTACAAATTAATGAATATTTTTACAGTATCCATTAATATGTGTATATTATTATATTTGAACTTTAGTAGGTTGTAATTTGTAATTGGCTTTCTAACATGTATCTATTAGCAGTGCAAATTGTTTATCCATTAGCCTACTTTAGATCATTTCTTCAGCTGTTAGCTAATTGTTTGAACTATTTTTAGCTAACCATTGTGCTTTTACTTACTACATAAGGCCCGGGACAGTCTGGCCAATGAGATACCAGAACTTTTTCTGTAATTTTACACATTTATTTCTTATAATTTATGCCCAAAGAGTCGTGGCAACAGATTTCTTTCATTTACTAGAGCAGCATTTCATTGTTATTGAGAAAAACTGAGATGTACTGTTGAAATTGCACTTGGGATTAAATGTGCAGTGAAACACCTTTACACTGATAGAAAGGGGCGTTTCACTGGTCCTGCCCACTCAAGCTTTAACAATATCACTTTTGGCTATTAAACCATATCTACTAGTTTGACCCTTTCAGCTTTTTTCTTGCTAGAGTAACTAGTTTGAGTGATAATATGTGCTCTAAAGGTATCAAAACTTGTGTATTCTGTCCAACAGAAGTCACACAAAAAGTGTCTTTAGAAGTACATTTTCACCTTATTTTTGGATCTATGTTTAAATGGATTTTTTAAAAAACCTTTTCTTTTTTTATTTAGCTGAGCTTTTCTACAGTCTTTCTATGCAGTCCCTGGCAACTCTACACTACTGTAGTATATGTGTATTCCTTATTGTCAGCCAATATCACTCTCCATGCTTCCTCTCTACTCCTCCTCTCTCCTCTCCATCTTCCACTGAAGTGAGATATTGTATTTCAGGCAGGCCATTTCTCACTGTCAGTAATGCACATCAAATCCCACAAGTAGGAGGGCTAAGAGGTTTGATCGCCTATAATGCCTTTACCTACACTAAAGGCTTAAGAGAGGAAATCACATTCAAAGTTGCTCTGCACCACACATCTGGGTCTCTGCTGGCTTTCAGCTGCGGGTGGAAATCTTGTGGTTCATAAGGCCTCAAATAGAATCCAGAGCTCCTAATCCATCTTGATCTCATTTACACACAAATGGCAAGTTTTGACTAATATTTTCCTTGATATTTTGCCACGACAGAATAAGAAATAGCTTAAAGAGGTCCAGTCTGGGTCTGGTCGGGAGTTATTTTGAGATTCTGACTGCATGTATGTCTCAGGACCGATTGTGGTATGATTGGGTGGTAATTTTGGTACGGTGCTTTCTTTTCCGTGGTGTAAAAGCTGAAGAATGTGCTGTGGTGACATGAGCGGTAGTTTCCAACTCTTCTGCATCCTCCTGCTTGACTGTATCCTCAGATGACCTTGTCTGCCTGCTGAAGACATTTCTGCATTCAGTGGCATCTTTTTAATATTAATTCAGTTTTTTTTTGGAATCTTATAGCGTTCTGTTCATGAAAATAGAACTAGGGCACTTTCTTACAACAATAAACATATAAATATGCTCAGATATACTTTACACAGGGGCTGTTTCACTTCAGAAGACTGATAACTATCTTGCATTACACTGTTACAAACAACTTGTCTGACCTTCTGACTGAGTGCTGCTTTGGGAAAAATAACACAACATTTTCTTACTTCTTTCCAACTAGCAGACGCTCATGTCTTCCATGCAGTGCTGCCAGCTGTACAGTTTCTCCTTCACGCCTACTGAGCTTCTTTCCCATCTTCAAAGCCCCGTCATGACACCCAGCCCAGCTGAAGTGCACTAGATGGCACTGTTTACAACAGCACTGAGCAGCAGAGCAAACACGCCATCTCCCAATCCTTTCACTAATCTAATAAATTAGATTGCGCATTATACAGTTTGTAATTACACAACCACAATAAACACAGTTAACAATGCACATCAGCTCCGATTTCCACAGCTGTTAGAGCATTAGATTGGCAAAGATATGAAACAAGATATCAGATATGGCAATCAATGTGAAACAAGGAGATGATAAGATCAGTCACTATTTTTTTTTCCTCTTTAATGGCTCATAATATCATTAAATCTGACTGTCATTATTTGCAAATACATTTAGCTGGTCCACAGGGGCTGTTTAATGAAAAGTGCAGTCTTATCACGCGATGCTGATAGCATTTGTATAAGCTGGATATTATACAGCTTTGATGCATCTATCTGCTTTATCATTGCACTCTGCCTCCTCTCGGTTTATCGTGCCCTCACTTTTTGAGCCCCTTTCCCGCACTTGTTTGTCAGTGTGTCTGCAACTTTCTGTCTGTCTGTTTATCTGCCTCCTCATATTCCTGGATCTCTTTTGTGTCTAGGCCTGTGGGCAGGTTTCTGACAGGGGTTGCTCTGGTTGAGCCTTCCTCAGGCATCAAAAGGCAAAGAGAGAGACAGGCTCTGTCACATTATGCGGGCCCTCCTCTCCTGGCTTTGATTGAGAGTAGTGATCCAAAACTGATGCGGAGAGGAGCCGGCGCTCACCTCTTGTCAACGGCGGATGTTCTCCACAGGCAGACAGGCGAGCGGCAATGACAATGTTGGATACGCTCCGTGGGCTCTGACAACCCCCTTCACACTTTGACACACTTGGTGATATCTCACTCACTGCCATTGTCTTAAAGAGATATTGAGAGACAAGTGTTAAATATTGGCTGCATATAGATTCCTTACTTTTCTCAGGAGCTGGATTGGGTACTTTTGAAGAATCTGAGAACCCACTGATTGAGATGCAGCCTTTTTTAAAAACAAACAAACAAAAAAACACCAAATAATATTTGTTTTTTAGCATTAGAACTCACACGTGCAGCTTTTTCTTTGTGGGATAAAAATCAATCACAACTTCAATCCTCCAATTCCTCTAATGTCCATCTTCACATAGTTATATAACTATTTATTTGATTTGGATGCTGACATCTGTGGCATTTTATCAGTAAAATGAGTCAGAATCCAATCAAGGCCATCTCTGTGTGATACAAAAAGGGAGTTACTTTTATTCTACATGGTAGAAATTCCACTTTAAAAGGGAGTTCACCAAATGTCAAATAAAAGTCAGAGCATGTGTAACTTTGACTCTCCAATTAAACACATTCTGTTGCTCAATTCTTTGGGCTGAAAAAGAAATGTGCAATCTCAAGGCCAAGGTTGAAGCATGAAAATCACAGAAATTGTTCTAACGAGATTTTTATGACATCAAAAGGCTGAAAATGAAATGACAACAGAAATATTGGGTGACTCCTCAGAGCCTTGCAGACACACACACACACACACACACACACACACTTTGGCATTTTACCCTCATGTGACCTCTTTAATTTTTTTTTTCTTGATATCAGATTTGACAGAATGTTTAAGTGCCCCCGCCCGCCCAAGCCATTGTGTGTGTTTATCTTGCAGAGACTCATTTTATAGCTACTCCACCACGCATCATAAACCCAGGACCACATATTCATAAACCAGCCATCTGCGTGAAATGTGCATTATTTAAGAGAGGCATTGTCAGGCAATGTGGCTGCAAGGTGTCATTACCATGTGTCAGACTCTCCCATCATGCCGCCACGGCAGGCTGATTGTTAAAGAAGTGGACTGTGTGGTAGTTTGAGATGCCCCCACATAGCTGCCGGGCTCCTTCAGATCTGAAGCAAAGTCAGCGCTGGAGACTTTTCCAGCACTGAAGTTGACATTTTGTATTAAAAGAACATATTTTTTCCACTCTTCGTTTTAACAAAAGTTTTCTCCGCAGCTTCTGTCTTGCAGTCCTTGTGGTTTCTCCATCTGTGGCCCCTGCATGGCTGTACTGCAAGTGCTTTTGTCTGCACTTTTCTTTCTGATGATTCTTAACTATAGCACATGTTGAGATCATTAATTTCAAACCCTGCCAAAACCACTTCCCACACATGCATGGCATTCATTCCTCCCATCTCCCTCTCTCTCTTTCCCCTTCTCCAGCGTACACGCTCTAGCTTCACAGCGACACAGAGAGCAGAGTAATCCTGTTCCCTTTTCAGTGAATCAAAATCACCATGTGGCTTTGTTACACTAGACGCGCAAGCTGAAGCTGAGAGCCGGATTCCTATTGCCTTA